>JBBCBC010000010.1:24012090-24270738 GCA_037126765.1 Stenogyne calaminthoides | reverse complement strand
CTTGTTTTCTTCTGAAAAAAGCGGTCGATTCTTAATTACCCATTTTGTGTAGGGTCCTACGAGGAGTTAGTTATTGCCTTCCGGAATCCAATCTGCACAACAACTCTAATCGGCTTTAGATTGGGCTAATTTATCTTCCATAAGCATCAACATATACATCCCACTACTCTGGGTGCCTTAGCGGTTTTGTATATGTGTGCTAGCTTTTTAGCATGACCATGGGCTTTTTGATTCTTCTTTGATTTAGAATATGCATTTAGGATGTTGGCTTTTGTGTGGTGGTCTAAATCTTTGTTGACTTGAGTTCGGATAACCTTTTATTAAGAAAGAAGTAGAGTTCGGTTTATGCATCTTTTGAAATGCAGGTCTTCGATTATCTTGAGGACTTGGTCTCTTGATTGAGAAATGTCTCTGTAGTGTTTCTCATCTGAGGATTCTCGATGGTTTGATGGAGCCTTCGGGTTTGCATTCTTAGCTGAGGCTTTGAAGTACTGAAACTTTTCCGTGGCCCTTTCGGAGGTTTTCTAGCCTTCACGAGGTTTGGGCTTTTAACTTTGATCATTAGTTTTCTTTGAGACCATGGGTCCTTTTCCGCATCTACAACCTTGGGCATTACTGGCTTGAAGTGTAGGTGCCTTTGGTTTTTTACAAAGATAGTCTTTTCTTAGATCGTTGAATGACCTTGTGAGTTACTGGAATGTCGATCCAGTTTTATAGTGGCGGAATCTCGATAACTCTGAATTTCATCTATTCATTAGATGCTTTATTCAATAGAGTTAACTTCTTGTACTATCCTCCACGATTGTAGAGATTTTATGCTTCTCGGAGGTGAACGAACTTTCGATTATGATTATTTGAATCTCTTAAATTGGATTTCTCTAACTTTTGATTAGGGACATTATCGACTTCTCTTTTCTACGAAGAGTTTGCTTCCGGAACATCGATTCATTAAGTAGCTCCCATTAATTGAGAAGTGATTTCAATATTGCTTTCGTCTTTCCATTTTTAGATTTTTGGTTCTTATTACGCTCTTGAGTTTTATTTGGGTCCTTCTTACGGTGTATAGTCATACATTGATTCTCAAAAGAATCCATCAATTCAAAATAGTATTTTCGATTGGAACTTGAAAACTCTTGTGCTAGTGTAAGGACAACAACGAAATAAAGTTTACCTCCTCAATGGCCATCGGCGGATGTAAATCCTTTCCTTTGTCACGAGAATATCTCAAATGAAGAAGCTAGATCCGCCGAGGTGTTCATACTACGCAACCATGGCCCTTTGCTAGAAGAACTTGATCTCTTTTTGGCTTGCCTTTCTCTTCTCTCCTTAGCACTCAAATGGACAGACAATCATCTTGGAAGTGACCTTTCTTCATGATTTATAGCATCTTTGGTATCATCCTTTGATCATTTTCTTCTTTTGGACTTGGGTCCTTAACTGCGGATGAAAGATCCTCCGGTTTAGGTCCTTCTTCTTCTCGGTTGATCTGTCCTGGGTTTCTTCTGGTACATGGTTCTGTAATAGCTTTTTGTATTTTCCAAATCTACTATTAAGTATCGAACCTCCTTGCCGCCGGTCTTTAGCTTTTATCAAGCTCATCTGATTTTTTTGGCATGGGGTTCTCAGACTCTCTAGTTTTTACATGTTTTATCTTTGGCTTTTAAAACTGGCATTCTTTTACTCGATGAAGAAATCATCTTTCTTTTGTCGACCTTTTTGGTTTTCTTATCAATTAAAAATTCATAAGCCCTGTTTCGAGAGAAAACATTGGTAAAGAGCATTGAACTAATGTTCTTTGGTGTTTTCAATCACCCTTTGCTTGAATATCCCATTTCTTAAGCCGGACCTCTAAATTTTCAAAATACCAACTTCTCTCTGTGGATATTTCTTTCCAAGTGCATTTAGATCATTCATGATCTTTAGTGAATCGACTTCGATTTCTCTATTGATTCACCCTTCATCAATTCAATCTATAAACTTTCGATTCCTTTGAAAAGTTTGTTTTCTTTTATATGATCATACCTTTGCACATACTTGTTAGTGTATCTCAAATCTCTTTAGCGATGTTCAGGTGAGAGATCATTCCCCATCACACCATCATCAATTATCTTTGTATAGTGTCTTTTTGCTGATGTAGTCTAGATTTTTAGCTTTTCTCTCCTCCGGAGTCGAGTTGGTCATCGAGACCAAAAATCTGTCTAGGATCAATTCTCGTCTTGTTCTCAAAAGTTCACCACGATGGAATGGTCCTTGAACCCTCTCACATACTTTCATGTTTGGAATCTGAGATGGGCTGCATTCTCGATCTCCGTAGATCATGGTTCTCCTTTGAGAACATGAGGATTTTAGAAGACCATTTTAGATCTTTTTGAAAAGTAAAAAAAGTTTGACCAAATAAGATCGATTCGGATAGACCATAGTAGTTTTTGAAAAATAGACTTTGAGTTAACCAGTGATGGTCGAGTTGAACATTTTGCTTTAAATTACCTTGTTGGTCGGTCTGAAGCTTAGTCTTACACGTGTATGAAATACTGCGTGTTGATGTTTTTAAAACTTTTTCTTCTTTGAGGTACGACGGTCAGGATAATCACCGAAGATTAGAGTTACGAGAAGCCGCAGATCCTTCTGGTCGAAGTCTCTTGAGCAGTGATGCAGTGCTTTGGATACCTCAGATAATCATTTAGATCACAGGTGTGGAGATCACAGGTTCTTGGATGGAATCTTCTTTGAATCCTGAGAGAGTTGAGTTTGATAAATACTCTGTTCTGGCTACTGGAGTCGTCTTGAGAATGGTTGGCCCTTTGAATTTATCTTTCGTTTAGACTTTATTTGAAAAGCCTTGGCTGTAAAGCCGAGAATTGGTGCCCAGTTCACTTATACTAGCTTGATGAATTGATTCACTTTGAATATCCGGTGAAAGAAAGTATGCTTCAAAACAAGTCAATACCTTGATTAAGTACGAGATAGAAAGCAATAAAGAACCACGGCAATTATAGTGGTTGAGAACTCAGCTCTCGTCCGCTCTGCTGACTCTTGGAGGAAATTCACTATCAACCCGAGCTTTACGACTACCTGGTTTAGTTTACACTCCAACCCGACCACGGTTTTAGAAGCTACTTCCCGTAGTTTACTTCACTCAACCCGACCTTGAGTTTGACTACCTCCGTAGTTTACTTACTAAAATCATAGCGCGAACTTACCTGTAGCTTACTAACTTTTTCTCTGGGGAGTTTTACGACTACTCCTCGTAGTTTACTACTCTTTACAACTCTTTCTCACCAACAAACACACTCCATTTACCTTCTCGGGGTTTTTGGGGTTTTCTCGGTTGGTTTCCAACTAGGATGTACAATGAAGCACAATCTGAGGTTAGGATATCTAGGCTAAGCTTTGGATAAATCTTATCAAACTGGGCTTGAAACAAGTAAGTTCTCTTCAATGTCGAGCACTTGGGAAATTCAAGGTTTTTCTAGTGCTTTCACTTTTTGAGAATAAGTTTTGAGCTCTTGAGTTGCGTATAAATTTCCGTAACCTTACAATGTAGAAGGTGGGTATTTATAAGCGTACACGAGTCCTTCTTAAAAACTATCGTTGGAGAGATAGCTTAAGAGATTCCTCTTCTTTATTGGTGTGTGAAAGCTTGCGGCTATATTTGAGTTTGAAACTCCCTATACGTTTTTAAACGTAACCTTTCATAACGGTGCCCACACTGCGGTCTGGAACTTTTACTTACATCGGCATCTTTTATTTGACACATCATTTGCTCGGTGTCGATTATAATCTGATGTCGTCTTCCTCTTTTTGACTTTTGTCTCCGGTTAAAGGTAGACATATTCAAGCAGCTCTTTTTGGTTTACAAACTCTTGAGTTGATCTCTTATAACAACAATACGACTTAGTTCCTTTTGTCTTCGTTTGAATATTTTGGCAATATCTATCTACAAGGAATACGCGATCTTACCGATGTGCATCGCCCGAGATAGATATTATCAATGCCTCGAACACTTCCGGGTTAAATCTTTGACATTGATGCACATTCTTGATCTTGATTAGTCTTTGTGCCTTGATACTCTTGATCTTGATTCTTGATGTCTTACATCATACGTATGTCTTCAAAGTCTTGGTCTTGGTCTTTTGTATCTTTTAGTTTATCTTGGTGATGTCTTGATCTTAAATCTTCGAGTCTTGATTACTCGATATCATCTTTGAGTCTTGATATCTGATTTCATCTGAAACTTGGGATACTTGAGGCTTATCTTTGAGTTTTTAGTCTTGAGAACTTTATCTAAATGTCTATCTGGTTATACATTTTCGCGGATAACATCCAAAATACTCCTAGCGAATCACGACTCACTATCAAGGATCGTTACGAACATATGTCGTACTTAGGGTTTTTGGGATCTTTAATCAAATCATACTCTTTATTAAATTCATCTCAACATTGTCTTTTATGTGATAGTCCCCTTAGAATCTTCCTGTATAAACGAACACGAATTAGGGGCATAGCTTTCCCTGATCTCTTGAGCGCCTTTATCTTGACATTGTCTACATTTGCAGCGGCTTAGGTTGGCATCAAGCTCTTGTAAGCAACACTAGTGAGTACACCCGTTTTGAATACTTACATTCCCGTCTTCTTTCCTTGATGAAATATGTACCTTGAAGAAGCAAAAAATTTGGTCGAAAGTGGATCTCCGTGCTAATAGGTTCTATGACCATTTAAAGTTCACACCCCCATTTCTATTGACCCATAACTCTAATCGACTAATTTTTTGAACCTTTCAGCCTAAACAATCTCATGAATTTTACCCCCAAAACTCCCTCGTCTACCCGATTATCCTTCCAAAAAAATTTAGGCCCGTCCCCAATAACTCTCTTAAAAATCCTTACATACCCTTCTCCGGACTTAAAATAATTCACACTTCCTCCACCAACCCGACCATTTCTTTTTTTTGCCCTAACTTCCCTTTGCGTTCGAACACAATCCCCAATAGCTCACTCCGCTCCATTTAGTACTTAGACTTGTTATTTCTGAACCATAATCTCCGGCTCGCTCAAAATCTCCATATCCGTTTCCCATTCAAAAGCACAATTGAACACCCCCAATCTTTAACCCAAGTCCCCAGGAAAGATTTTTTCTTTGCACATCCTCCCCATTAACCCATGGGATTTTGCTAAACGTGGCCCGAAGCGGATGAGAGCCAGCGTTCCACTAATCCATTACTCTCCATTGGGACGAAAGTTCAGCCCTTGCATCATTTGCGTCTAGGAAATTCCCAACTCAGCTGAATCATATGCCTTGGCAAATCTACTTTGAAAAATGCCCGGCCTTTTAACTTTTCTTAAAGTCCAATAGCCTCGTTTAATACCCTGATCCATCGAGAATCACTTTACCCCGATGGCCCAGTTTGTGTCTGAAATCACCGACTCAAGGACTCTGCTAATCCGGCATGCAAGTATTTTGGAATAATTTTGTAGAGGCACCCAATAGCGAGATAGGGCGATAATCGTCAGATGATGACCTTCCTTTTTGAATGAGGATGATATAGGAGGTTCATCCACTTTGACGATCTACCCACTTGATGAAATCCCGTACATCATCGGCAGCGATTTCCCCTTCGTATCATGTTCCTTTTGCTTTTGATAAAATCAAAGTCATTGGACGGACGGGGCTTTTATCAGTCGCAAACCGGATGCCTCTTTGATTTCATCCTCGAAAATTATGTCGAGGAACTCATTGTCTGCGTACGTATGGTACGGAAAGAAATCTTTTGTATCCAGTGGCGTTTCTCTTCTTTTCTTCTTGAAATGCTCTTGAAAGTGGCGAGAAGACACCATTTTACTCCTTCATTTGATTGGTCCCACATTATTATACGCAAGCCCTCGTATAACATTTTGATTCTTACAATAATCCGATTTGTGAAAAACTTATTACCGGCGTCAGCCTCCTTATTTTGAGATTTTGCCTTTTGGTGAAGGATACCCTCGCTTCCAGTTCAATTCCCTAGGTTATTCATGCCACCTCTTACGCTTATCACCTCCTCCGATTCAATCAGGAAACATCGTCGATTTTTATCCCGACAATCGATTTCCTGTGCTTTTTTATGTCGATATGGCTCTCAATCTTTGCCGAACACTTCTTTTTCCCACACTCTCAAGTCCACTTTAAGCAACTTCAATTTCTCTTTGAACAAAACCCCCCCCATCCATGGGCGTCGTATGAGTCCCATTTGTTAAAGCGAAATATGAAATCCGGATGTGATAACCAACAATTGAAAAACTTGAGCGGTTTAGGGTCCCGATCCTTCCGGGAAATTCAAAATAAATTAGGCGTTAATTAGGGAAAGCTGTCCCGAAACCTCTGAGTCGAACACGCCCCTTATCAAGCCACAATTGGTGTTTACCATTGCTCTGTCTAACACCTTTTGCATGTCCCGTCAAAGGCGATACCATGTATCTGAGCGACTACCAAGGGGAGGTTGATAGCTAGCTCTATCGATAAAGTCATCGAAAATTTCCATCTCTCTCACTTCATCATGTTAGCTTCTTCACCTTGCCCTTTCTTTTGGGTTTTGAATTGCATTGAAATCTCTGGCTATCATAAGCATTCTTCACCTACTTGATCAACAGCGTAATAAGCTTCCCGTAAAAGTAGCCTTTTTCGCCTGATCAAGAGGCGTGAACGTTAACGATGCTACACATTGTTTCATCTTCTTTCAATACCCATTTACCACAAGCATTCCCTATTTGACCGGGGAACTAATTTTTCAAAAACACTCCGTATTTGGTTGTCAAAATACCACGGATAACCCCTCCCCTTAGCCCTACCATGATAAATTACCATTATCCAAATCGACTTACAAATTCTATTTCCTATTTTATCGGACTTTTGTTTTCACCATGCACAACTTACCTCGATTTTATGTTTAGAATCATTCCCCTAAGCTCTCTCTCTTCTCCTTCTTCCCAATCCCCTAATGTTGAAACTTAACATCTTCATTTGGATAACACTCTTTCTCACCTTCTTTGTCTTTTCTCTTTTCACCTGCCTAATTCGTTCTATCTCTTCTTTCCAACTTCTCTAGCCTCTTCTTTATTTCCTGTGATTTGTTTTCCTTGATGCCCAATTTAGTCCCCCAAATTCCACAGCGCCCGTTACTTCATCATTGATTTACGCATCAATTTTTAATTTGCCCTGACTATTTTCTTCAAAACTTAACTTCTCTCTTGTCTTATTATTTTTTTTTTCTGCTTTATTAGTCATTCTTTCTCTTGGTTGGGGGCGAGGCAACAACCAATGATCGATCCGCCTCTGAGAATTCAGAGTTTTAACCTAGTGAAATCGTTTGGAGGCCTTGAAGAAATTTAGCTACATTCCTCCATATTCTTCCAAGCGAGGATAGAATGGGCCGCGAATACCGCCCATCCCATTATCGTGAAAAGGCGCACAATTAACCTCTTCGTATTGCCTTGAATCTGGACGTTACCAAGTTATTTGAAGGATTATAGCAGCATTGCCCATTCACGAGGTTAGAATGGGCTTTGGGCTGAGCTCTTCTTATGGGCTGATAATTACATCCTCCATATCCATTTTATTGGAAGTAATTTGTGTTTGTTGGCCCCAACTTCTCCCCTTGTGCCCCACACTCTCCATATTATTTCCTGACCCCAAATCGTCATAATTATTTTGAAACCACCACATAGGGGCACCTATGAACCGCCCCAACGTGTGCATTGTTTCCTCAATCCCAACCCCGAAGATTTTGAAAATTTGAACACTTTCTTGGCGTGATCCTTCATCGGCGATATATAATTATGATTAATGGGTTTTCGAGATTCCTATGCGGTGCCAATTAATGTGTTTCCATCATCCAACATCCAAATTAGTCGTGGCGTCTCAAGCACCTCCTCTCCCTCGTCCCGAACATCTTCAACATACGTTCATCATCGGATGACTTACATAGGATTAAATCATCGGATGCCCGTGAATCTACATCCCCACGTCATCCTCAAAACACCATCAGACGTCCAACCATCTTGTTGTCAACAAGGTCTTGTTTTCTCTTCGAATTACGATATGAAAAAAATCCTCCCCATCCATGCAAAAACTTGACCATAGACATTTTATGAATCTCAGCGAAGAAGTTAACCCAGTACCCTCATGAGGCTGGAGTTTTAAACATTCACCGTGTCTTCATCAATAACAAAGGCTTGAATGTAGATGAAACCAAATTGAAAACCTAGCACTCAAGCATGTAGCGGGACACCATGCAATTCATCCATATTAAGCGTATATTTGCTCCGATGTCTTCACTCAAGGCTCCAAATTCGAACCATCTTCTTTAAAAGCTCGGTGTGGGTCTTCTAAATCTATCTTCCTTGGTTGGATCAACACCGTATCACCACCCGAGAATTTGAGCGTCAAGCCACGTGTTTTCTTGGTGACCCCGCTTTTCAATAGAAGTGCGACAAAAATAAATACCGTCTACCATACTAACTCATAGTAGTGGCAAGCAAAATTCGATCTACGAGGAGCGTAGAATAATAATATATTTAATTGTATGAATTTATAGGGACAAACATCTGAAAGGAGGGTTGTATTTGGTTTTCTATAACTACTAATAAAAATAATAAATTACTAAGAAACCAACCATTAATTAAATAAAATTCAATAATAAGTAAGAAATATCCCAACTCCACGATTCATTCATCACGAATTGTCGGCCGGTTTCAACCTCAACGTTTACTCTATTTGTTTCAAGATTAATGCCTTATCGAGATCAAAACCGATTTCCGGTCGCATCCATAAGTTTATTTAAATGAAAAGGCGTCATTCAAGAAAAACCTTTTTAACTAAGCGGTCTAGGTTAGCCGCGGATTTAACCAGGTTAAAAGCATTAATCATAGGATAGAGAGCAAACAAATTCTCAAGTACACTTAGCTCGACCGTAGAAACTTTGGTTTAATTCACCCTAGTGAATCACTAGTTTTAGTTGTTACCAATTGTCACCCACACACCCAACAATTACGGATTATGTGCTTAGAACTAACGGACATATTAAAACAATTAACCTAGGTGATCAATCTAAATTAATTAATTCAATATGAAATTTAAACAGGATAAATTAAACAATCCAAAAAACAAATGTCATAAGCGTCTTGAATTAAAACATCGATATTAAACACCGGGTTCAAGAAATTTAGGAGTTGGGATAAAAATACTAACTAAATATAATTGCGGGCATCTTCCCGTTCTCTTCTCCAAGTGCTGCCTGCCTCCTCTACCAAAATTCACCCTCTGAAGTTGTCGTCCAACTCTCCTTCGAAATCTCCCAAGAAATTAACTTATATATATCCGGTTAATTAGCACTGTGATGGGCTTGGATATAGGCCTTCAAATAACAGCTGCGTACGTCGAATATATATAGCATGTACTTTTACTTATTCTTAAAGATATGCATGCAAATCTTTGCATAAATCTTTCCATAATCTCCCATATCAATCTTTTAAAAAGTAAGTCTTCCAATAGAGACGCATGGACTCAATTTCTCAAAATAAATCTTCTAGTTAGACCAAATCTCAACAAAGATATGTGCAAATCTTTTAGAATTAATGCCAGAGACACATCAAATCTCCTCAATAAGCTGCATCCGTAAATCCTCTTTCTTTCCCAACTTCTAAATTTGGACTTGCACTGGGTAATTCAGTGTGGGCTTTTTGCAGACATAAATCCATTAACAATACTCACAAAAAAAATACCTAAATACACTAAAAAGAATACAAGAATAGATCAAGTGTGGAATCATATCATCAAAACACACATAAGTAATTAATCATGTAAATCTTATCTACAAATGAGTCAATAAATTGCACTCTAATATATTAAAAATATACATAATTTCCTACTTACCATTAGTGAGATCATTTCCCACATTTGTCCATGGGAACTTATTTTTCAGTTTTTCCCAGAAAGCAGTCTTTAAGCCACTTTTTGTCCTCTTCACATGAAGCTTGATGTTTAGTGGCCTTAGGAATTTCATTTTGCAGCTCTTCCCCATTTTTCACCGGTTCGTTAACGTCGCCAATGTTTTAGGATGGCCACCTAGCTTGTCCGTAAAGGACACGTTCTCCTTTCGCCAAGCATTGTTAATGATTTTTGTAGCTCGTCGCATGATCAGCACCTTTGGATGGATAGCTCTTGTTTCCGTGTGACTCATTAACTTCGACAAGTTGGCCCTGAGTTTGAAGGAACCGAACCAGATATCATTAAGTGATTTTTCCACCGTACCCCTGTTGATATTGCCACCGAATCTGACAAATCCGAAACGCATTCCCCTTTTGTCACGGCGCTGCAGGATGAAGACATCCTTACCTTCTCAATCTCGTTGAATTTAACAAACAAAATCTCCGCCGTGGAAAGTTTTGGAAGAAAAACGTTGCACATCTACTTTTGGCTTCCCGTTAATCCAGTTTGGTTTCTTTGATACCATTCTACTGTCATCTCTGTGGCTTAGGTTACTAGGGCCAGGTCTATGCCTCACTTTCGGAAAAAAGGTTTGGATGAAGGAAACCTAACAGCTACCCGCTCTTACTCTCTCTCTCTCTCTGCCTCTCATATCTCTCATCTCTTCTACAAAATGTATTGAATTAAATAGTGATTTAGTTAATTAATTAAAAATATGGAGAGAGAGGAGGTGTTGAAAAATAAAGAGTGACAAGATATTGAAAGTGAAAAGAGAATTAAGAGATATATATTTGGGCTTATAAATTAGTTTTTAGAGACATTGCGATTATTTAACGTATTAAATTTGAACATAAATTAATTTTGGGCACATTGCAAAATTATTTAGCATTGAAGTGAAGTATGAAAAGTGGAGAGAGAGAGAGAGAACAATAAAAGGGATGGGAGAACAAGTTTTTGTGGAGGCCATTACTCTTTTATATATGTATATATTTTATTTTTAGATTGTTCAATTTAGGTGGTGTTGCAAAAAATTATCATTTTAAAAAGTGATTAAAATTAGTGATTAGGAGAAAATTGATTAATAGTAAAATTGATGATGTTTATAAAAATTCAAAAGAAAATTTAATAGTGTTTGTAAAAAAAAATTAACAATCTTAAAAAATGTTCGTAAAGCTACCATGCCTTTTTTCAACTTTTAGGTTATAGTTTTTGGGAGTTTATTTAATCTAATAGAAAGAAATAAAGCGCTGATTTGCATGAACACAAGATTGGAAATCTAGGGCCCGTTTAGATAAATTGAGATCGTTTTTATAATAGTACATGTTTCATGGGACAAAAAATGATAAAATTTCATTATAAAGTTCAGGAGATCCTTGGTTAAACAATTCGTAGATGGAGAACCGAAAATGAGTGTTTTGGTTCAAAACTTTCATTCATAGTTTATGATTTCATATCCTAATAATAAAGAATCTCGATTCCTTAATATTTTTGGGTGAAATTATTATTATTCCATCGTAGAGTTGCATTAAATTAATTATCAATTTCTTTACATGAATTAAAAAAAACATTTTATTGTTTAAACAAAAAAAAAGAACATTTATGTAATGTTATTTTCTAAAAATAAATTAAAAGAAAAGTCAAATTAAATCCATTCCAAAATAATTTAACAAATCAAAACAAAATTTATAATAATAATAGTCATTCTCATAAGTGTTTTTTAGAACATGTTGAGCGGGTTATGAAACCGATCGATTACCTTACAAAATAAGTTTTGTGGTTGAACTAGAAAAAATCGGTAAAAGCTGGGGAAATCGGTAGAACATGTTGAATCAATTTTTTGTTAATATTTTATTATTTATTAATTTCAAACTTAATCCTAAAATTTATCATCTTTATTTTAAATTTAGTAAGTCCTGCGTTTTTAAAATATTTATGAGTTCACGGTGCTTGGCACAGAGTGTACATAAGACCTACTCCTTAGTTTATAAGTGTAATAGTATCATTGATTAGTTTAGTGGTATTAGTTTGCAACTATAATGGTATAAATTTATATTATGAAAAAGTTTCACCGGAGATTTACTCTTTAAAAAAATATGTAGAGGTCATTTTATGGTTGGACCTTTGGTCGTACCGGTTGAACAACCAACCGTTGCCCAATTCAATTTGATTGGAATTAGACCCATGAAAAAAAATGGATTCTTATTATTTACCAAACAAAACAAATCTTTGATTCTCATTATAGAATGAACAAAATAAATATAAAATTTTGAGTGGGATTACCGTAATACGTTTAGGTCATCGATGCATTCGTAGTCGTTTTAAAATTGTGCAATTTATTTATATTAAATTGTGCAAAAAAAAATTCATATAAATAGCTACACAGTTCAATATAAATAAATTGTATATTTTATTATACAAATTTATGATTAAAATCGTTATAAGTGGGCGTCGTTGTGTTCATACAAAACTTAGCCAAATTTTTTTATAGCCGCCTCAATTATTTATTACACCTCCGTTCCTCTAAACTTATCACCATCAGGGCAAAATAGCGCAGGTAAAAACGAAGTAACGGGTTGATTTTGGATGGAGCAATTGACTCTCCCTAAACAAACACACTTGAAGTTGAAAGCCATAAACATCCAAAACCTAAATCATCAAAAAAAATTTGAAATCCGCCAACGCAAAATGCCAAACAATGCCCTAAATTAACCATTCCTCCCCAGTCCCTTTCTTCATCTTCATCTCTGTCGTTTGGCTGATCAGTCACCTCAAAAAGCTCTGTCTCTCTCTAAACTCACACTGCTTCTCTTGTGGGGGAACACTGCTACATTAAATGTGGCCCTCTGTTTTGCCCTCTCCACAGGTTCGCCTTCCCCCTTTTCAATTCCTTTTCGCGGACATATTCTCTTTTTGAGCTTCATTCTGTCATTCTGCAGATGGGTTTTGTTTCGAGGTTTTAGCTTTTTTTATTAGCTGGGTTTAATGATTTTGGAGCTCTTTTAGCTCGTATCCAGATCTATTGTTCAATTTAAGTATTTTGTATGTTTTGATGATTGTGTGGCAGGAGATTTTTTTTCAGTTACATTTGAAGAAAAACTTAGAATTATTGGTTTGTTTTTTATTTTTGGTAGAGAACCTGTGATTTTTTAGAAGATTGAGTTTCTACTGCGTAAAAATGGAGGCTAGAATGCAGAAATACAGGCAAGTAAGCCATGAACGAGCTAAAGTATGGAAAGAAAAAATCCTTAAAATATCACTACAATAATCACCACAATCAACAGCAGCAGCAGAATAGCAGCAAAGTGCCGGTTGTTTATTATCTAAGTAGAAATCGACAGCTGGAGCATCCCCATTTCATGGAAGTCCCCTGTTCTTCCCCTGATGGCCTTTACTTAAGAGGTAGCTAAATGAAATCCATTTCTAAATTTGCTAAAACATCAAATTATTTGGTACTGAATCTTTTTTAATTTTGGTGTTTGTTTTGAAGATGTGATTGAAAGGCTTAATGCTTTGAGAGGCAGAGGCATGGCTTCGATGTACTCCTGGTCTTGCAAAAGGTCAAAATGGTCCATTCATAGTCTTTGTTTGTGTAGTTTGAATTTCTGTTATGTGTTTTGAGGTTGGTTTATGGATGCAGGAGTTATAAGAACGGGTATGTATGGCATGATCTTTGCGATGACGATATAATCCTTCCCGCTCACGGGATGAGTATGTCCTTAAAGGGTTCGGGCTCTTCGAAGAATCTAATTCTGGTACAAGGGATTGTTATTTTGTGTGTTTTTATCAAACTTTATGAAATTGTAATGCAATTTTGACCCAATTTCAACTAAAAGTTTCAACCCAGCTGTTTTTTTATCTCTTGTCGTGAATCATTGGAAAAAACCGGCCGAAAAGCATTAGTTCATGCGATGAAAAGTATCAGCTTATATTCTAAAACATACTAGTTGTATATTGAAATGGCGGTTATATTGTTCACCTTACAAACTAATACTTTTCTTTGTGTGAACTAATACTTCTCATTATATATTTGGTCTTTTTTGTGAATGAGTCATATTTTGGTCAAATTTGCAATATGACAAATAAGTAGAAGAGGAATTCAATTACATTCTCCTGAGTTCTTGATTAATTGATTCTTGTTTTTTAGGTAATTTTAGTCCAGCGGAAACCGTCATATTACATTCCAGAACCTCCTTCCTCAAGAAGCCAAGAAGAATCTTCATCTTCATCAAGCTTAAATGGAGGGACTACAAAAACTTCTCAAGACGACGAACTATCCCCTCCCGATCAACGACCCTGCTCATCAACTGTCTCTCCGCAGTACAACACTGGCAATAATTCCTCTTGGAACGGTTCCTTAAGCCTCACAGAGTATAAAGTCTACAAAACCGGCGGTCTAGCTGATGCTTCAACTCAAACCGAAGAAAATTCTAACATCACTATCACAACTCAGGATTCTTGCATGAGGGGTGTTTCAACCCGGCGATCGATTATCGGGCCCCACTTGTCCGAACGAAGTCCGTCAACCGAAAGCTACTCCGGAGATTTGTCCAGAGTTCGTCTCACCACCATCTAGTGCTTCTTCATCGAGTGGTTGGACTGATACTTTGGAATCTCTCATTAGAGCTGATGCTAGGAAGCTTAACAGCAGGATACTTGAGGAGGAAGAATTTCGAATGCCATCTAACGGGAAACTAAAGCCTTCAAATATGATAATGCAATTGATCTCTTGTGGTTCAATATCTGTTAAAGATCATAGCTTTGGCCTTATTCCGACTTATATGCCTAGGTTTTCGCATTCCAAATTTCCCTCTCCATTGTTTTCGACATCGTTAATGATGGGAGAGAATTGTCATCGTATGGGAATGACATTGGAAGACAAAGAATACTTCAGTGGTTGCTTGTTAGAAAGGAATATGGCTAAGGAAGGAGTTCCCATTCTAAAACGATCTAATTCGTTCAATGCTGACAGGTTAGTGTTCTTAACCTCAGTTGATATTCAATCAAATAAACCTGGGAGTGAGAAATTCTTGGTTAATTGTTTCTCTCTATCTTCATCATCACTTAAATTTTGCAGAATCATGGGGTGGACCAATTTCACTGTTTCTTTTATCCTAGTCATGTTTCCAAGCTTGTTCACATTTTCCATATGCAATTCCAAACCCAATCACAATTTTCATTCTTCATCATCTAAATGCAGAACTGTGCTTCTATCATGACTTAAGGGTATGTTTGATTTGGGTTTTAGTGGATTTCAAAATCTTGAATAGTAACCGTTTGTGTTTGTTTTGAGATTTAAATAGGGTAGGATTTAACTCTAAGTAAAATTGATGTGTAAAAGTGTGTGATGTTGTATTGTTGTATTATATTATTGTTGGGCGTAATTGTAATTATTTGATGATTAGTTTGTTTTACTGTCTATTGATAATCGTAAAAGTGAGAAAACTTATAAATTAAAGAAGAGTGAGAATCAAACATTATATTTTTCATTGGAGGGTGGTTGAGAAAAAAAATAGTATTTGTTGGATTTATAAGTATTTGTAGCCTGTAGGGGTGGATGCATTAGGTTTCCAAAAACCGGTTTCTAAAATTCCAAAGTAGAATGGTATTTAGATTCGAAATCCAATTTAGATAGTTGAGTGTCACTCGCAGCTAGGGAGCTCATGAATCACTAGGTCTAGTTTTCCTATGGCATACATAATATAGTAGTGTTCGATTGTGGGCTGCTGATTAGTTAATGTAACTTGTGGCACACATTAAGATATTCATCGTCTAATTGACTTGTATCAAGCAATAAAAGAAACCATTGGTAATACCGTGCAACTCAAGTGCAATTTTAAATGATATTAGTTGGTCGGTATTAATGATTTTCACTGAACAATATTAGATTTTTTCACTGAACGGTATTAGACTATTAGTTGTAGACTTGTAGTGCACCCAAATGTTACTCTTCTTTCTTTACATCACATTGAAATGAACAAATCCTCTGGCTTTACAGAAGTACCGAGCAGTTTGATTCCATAGAAGACAAAGAAGACGGAGGTTCCACACGCACAAAGTGCATCCCTAGATCAATTAAGGCGTCTCTAAGTAAGCAGCCAAGATGTGAATCAATGAGATCCCCGTTTCGAGGACCCAGAATCTCTTCCGATGGGGCGCAAAGTTCAAGAACAACCACATCCACTGGTGGGAGCAAAGAGAATCACCGATCCTCTCTCTGTGAAAAAAGGAAACAAACAAAAGTAGATTTGTCCAGAAATCATGAACAAAACATGATCAAAATTGAAGAAAGTTAAATTCGAACCTTCTCAATCTTACTGCATTTTAGGGTGTGTTTCAAACTCTACAAACAAATTCAGAATCACTTTTTTAGCTTTTAAAAAAAGTGATCCTGCTCCCACTTTGTAGAGTTTGCAAACCTCACCTACTCAATTAACTAGTTTACACGCTTTCATATTCATAAAGTTTGATTTTTTTTTCCTTTTTTTTTGTCAACAGGCTTGCTTCAGGAGCTCGGTTTATAATACAATCAAAAGTATCATCTGAAGGATAGGGCAATTCCTTGGAGACATTTGAGATAAGGGGTGGAAGAATCAACATTTTATTATCTGGTACCTCAATTCCTCTAGTTTGCCCACGATTTACATAGCAGGGGATCCAAGAATGGTGGGGTTTACATTTTAATGTAGGAAACATGCAGATTGAGATGAGAGGTGTCCTTGTGAATGGATGACTGTGAAATATAGAAGCATTTTGTTATCTTGCAAATTATATTGGATCAAATTCTGCTAAAATTTTCATTCTTTCTAGTGAAAGTATATCACTATCTCAGTGTTCAATCTACCATGTTTTATTTTTGATTTCTTATGTTAGTAAAAGTTTAATGCGAATCTGGAGATTAGTGCCATAGTTATTACATCATCTTGGGTGTGGGAACATCTAAGAATCTGTTTGTTTGTGTCTATTTAAATTTGAAATTTTGTCTTTTAGAGTAACTTGGTGAAGTATCGAAATCAAGAAAAAGTTTGTGGGTCTTGACTTTTGAGCATTGGATGCTGATGCTTCGTGCTTGACGAGGTTTGACCAAACATTCAAAGTTTTTAGCTTTTTAAAGTCAAAAGAGCCTTTTAATTTATTCCACTTTGAGTAAATAAAGAACTTCAGAAACATGTCTTCCTCCTATGGGTCTCACTCAAATTGCAACGCAGAGAAATATATATAGTTTTGGTCAAAATTTTGGAGATTAATTTTTTAAAATTATTTTTTGAAGTTAATTGGTGATTAGGATATTATACGTGTTACTTGCGGGTGCTGAGGTGCGAATCTTGATCTTATTCGAGTCGCGAGATTTAGAAATTTTGAAAATTTTAGGATCACGATATTGTGAGGATACATTAATTTATTTTATTTCATTATGTATAACACTTGTAATAATATAAAAATAATTATAACAATTATATACTTCTCTTTGTAATAATACCTAAAAGTTGTTAAAATCAAGGTGCAAAAATCGGTAGGCACCGGTGAGGCGTTCTAGGCCGCCTAAAATCCATCCTAAATTTTATTTTTTTTTTAGGATATTAATTTTCTTTGAAATTTTCAGCGTGAAAAAATAAAAAATCACAACAATTAACATAAAATCATAGTCATAATTACAAAATAAGAACTCAAAAAGTAGTGTTTTTAATTTTAGATTTAAAAAAAAAAAGCTATGACCTAGCGATTGACCCTTTATATATGCTTTAGCCTAGAGTGCTTGCTTTAAGTAAAGCACTAGACAGCCAGATTTTGTCTTGCGAATCGCGCGGTGATCGGCGCCTAAACGCGATTTTGCATCCATGGTTAAAAACACATGTACTAATATCAAGAAATTCATCCACATAAGCAACTAAGCAACAATTAAATCAAATATTATCAACATACATATTAATTTAATTTATTAAAATTATTATAAATTATAATATTTTCTTGTTAATGAGTAGTACATAGCGGTGTTTTCATAATCAAACCAACGATCAAATCGGATTGGGAACCGGGTTGGCGGTTCAGCCAAATTCGAGCAAGCAGTGGGACCGTTAAAATGATCTTATCAATATTTTTAAAATATTCCTATATTATATTAAAAATAAAATAAATATGTACTTATAAAATCTAAAATTATATATTATAAGTTTCATTTTAAAATAAACACAATAGAATCATAGACAACACAAAATAATTTAAAATACGGATGATAAAAATAAGGATTAAGTTTTAAATTAATTAAAAAAAAATTAAAAAAAAAACAAAAAGCAGGATTTGTAGTGTTTACGATTTTCAATTTTGGCCGATTTTTTTAGGTTCAATAGTAAAAAGCGATTTTTGAATGTCGGACCCGGTTCTATGGCCGATTCTCGGTCCTGAAAACATTGGTACATAGTATTATTCCCGAATTGGCGTAAGTTTGGGCCTTTGGGGTTTGTTATTTAATTCATTAAATTATTAGTAAATTTTAAAATATTACAAAAAATTCCCCAAAATTTAATAAATTTTACAATAATATCCGCGCGCACCAAATCGTTTTCGATATCGTATCGAGTTAAAAAAGTAAAAAATTGGGATACACCACGTGGCGTATTGTCGGGTGCGAATCAAGCGAATCGGCCCGCCCGGCGTATCAATATTGCATCACCTTTCGGTTTTGAAGAATCATTGCATTAGAGGATCTTAGTATTGCTTTTTATCTTGTCTGAGGTCATTGTTATTACCAAATATTTTAGATGTTAAAATATTATTTTGGATTACTATAAAATTTAAATTTTATTTTGGCATCTTATTATATTTATATTTATTAATAAGATTTGTTGGGAGATGAATTTAATAAAAGATTATATGATTTTGATTAAGATCCCAAAACCACGAAGTATGACATGTTAGGGAATGATCTTGATAGATAGTCGGGATTGGTTTTAGAGTATTAGGATGATATCGCAAAATGAGACTCGAAGACCACGAAGACTCGAAGGAAGAAGAAGACTCAAACGAAACCGAAGGCTGAAAGTATTGAAGATCAAGAATCTTGAAAACCGCGTAATTGCGAAGACTTCGGTAATGTCTTGAATGCTTTCGATATGAACACGAATGTTAGAGCCTTTGAATATATCTATCTGAAGGATGCAATCTTGAGAAGAAAGCGATACCTTAGAAAGTTAGATATTGCGAAGACATTGAATGCTTGACAAAAGGAACTAAGTCGAAGTGTTGTTAAGGTTATATCAAACTCGAGTTTGTAACCAAAAAATAGTTGAAGGTGTCTACCTTTTCTTTGGAGACAAAAGTCAAAAGAGGAAGGCGACCTTCATACCCATCTTGACAGCGGACGGTTATTTGAAAAAAGATGTCGGATGTCTGAAAGTTCGAGGCTGCAAAAAGTGAAAGACGGCTACATGAAAATTTATTGCCTAAAAGCGTGTTAGGGAGTTTCAAACCCTAAATATAGCCGTTTCTCACACACCATAAGAGGGAACTCACGAAGCTATCTCTCCAGCGGATAGTTTTCAAAGTAACCTTGGTGTATGCCTATAAATCTTGGTGACCCTCTACTTTGTAAGGTTACGGAAATTTATCATAACTCAAGAGCTCAAACTTATTCTTGCAAAAGTTAAAGCACTCGAAATACCTTGAATTTCCCAAGTGCTTCTATATTGAAAGAGCTCACTTTACTAAGCCTAGCTTGATAAGATTTATCAAAGCTTAGTCGAGATATCTAACCCTTTGCATTGTGCTTCATTGTAAAGGATATCTCATCTAGTTGAAACCAACCAAGAAACCCCAAACCCCTTGAGAAGGTAGTTGGAGTGTGTTTGTTGGTGAGTAGAGTTGTAAAAAGAGTTAGTAAACTCTGGCGGAGTAGTCGAGAAAACTCTAGAGGAGAAGTTAGTAAGCTCTGAGGGGTAGTCTGAAAGCTTGTGTGTGATTGAGTAAGTAAACTACGGAGGTAGTCGAGAAAACTCAAGGTCGGGTTGAGTAAGTAAACTCGTGGAGTAGTCGAGAAAACTTCGGGGCGAGTTGAGTAAGTAAACTCTGAGGTAGTCGAAAGCTTCGAAGTTGATAGTGAATTTCTCTGAAGAGTCGGGGAGAGTGGATGTAGGGCTTGAGTCTACGAACCACTATAAGCTTCTTTGTGTTCTTTATTGCTTTCCTTATCATGCTTAGCTTATTGCATTAACTCGATTTTGAAAGCATACTTTTCGCGATATTCGGTTGGAATCAATCCTTTGAAGTTGCATAAGTGAATCACGGCCTAATCACTTTATTTCATAAGGGGAAGGTTTTGATCAAAGCTTAAAAGCAGTATAAACTAAGGCCAACCATTCATACGGTGAGTATTAGAAACAGATAGTTACCCCTGAACTCTCTTACGAGGATTGATAAGTTAGTTATCGATCAAGCAACTTCGGGATCTCTGTTTTTTCGAGGACTCGGTTGGGATTATCGAGGGTATCTGAAAGCATTTCGGGATCTTTGTCTCGATGAGACTTTGACTTCGGGCGTCTGTGCTTCTCGAGAACCTAATCTTGAGGATTATCGACCCAGTGACCTCGATGAAAAAGTTTTAAAATCCTTGAACCGTGTATTCCCCCCATACGTGTAAGACTCGTTTTTCCGGGACCAACAAGTGGTATCGGGGCGGTGGTTCAACTTGACCTCTTTGTGTTGACCAAAGTTTTATTTTCAAAAATACTTGTGGTCTATCTGGTGATCTTATTTCTTTGAAATTTTTTTCTTTTCAAAAGATCGGAAAAATGTCTTCTAAAAACTTCCCATGTTCTCGATGAGAACTATGATCTATGGGGCGAGAATCGGGCACATCGTATTCAAACATGGCGTATGTGGAAGTGGTTTCTCAAGGACCATTCAAATTCTTTGTGGTGAATCGAGGAGAGAGAAGATGAGAGAATTGATCTAGAAGCGAGAATTTCCTAAGTCGATGACCAACTAACTCTGAGGAGAGAAAGTTAGTCAATCTAGACTACATTGCAAAAAAGACACTACTATATAGTACAATTGATGATGGTGTGATGGGAATGATCTCTCCATATCTTGCTAAAGAGATATGGGATACACTTATTTTGTTATGTGCGAAAGCACAGAGATCATATAAAGAAAACAAAACTTTCGATTGGCAATTGGAAAGTTTGGCCGGTTTTGAAATGGATGATGGTGAATCAATAGACAAATTGGAAGTCAGATTCACTAGCATCATGAATGATCTAAATGCACTTGGAAAGAAATATCCACAAGAAAGTGGCATTGAAAATTCTTAGAGGTCTTTCTAAGAAATGGGATATTCATGCGGTGGTGATTGAAAACACCAAGAACATTAGTTCAATGCCATACCAACAAGTCTTCTCGAAATTTGAAAGCCTATGAATTTGTAATTGATAAGAAATCAAAAAATTGGTGACAAAGATGATTCTTCATCAAGTAAAAATGTGGCTTTAAAAGCCAAAAGATAAAACACAATAAAACTAAAAAGTCGAGAACCCCATGCGAACATCGGGATGAGCTTGAGGAAAAGCTATAGCGATGGCAAGGAGGTTTGCCGGACTTAATAATAGATTTGGAAAATACAAAAGCTTTTTACGGGAACCTCTGGTGCGGAAGAAACACGAGGGACGGATCATTTGAGAAGAAGAAGGACTGAAAATTTGAAGGATCTTCATCGAAAAAAGGACTCAAGTCGAAGAAAGAAAATGATCGGGATGATGATGCAGCGGATCTTTATAATTGTCGGAAGAAAGGTCACTTCGGTATGATTGTCGAGTTGAGTGCTAAGGAGAGAAAGAAAGACAAGCTAAAAAGACCCGAAGTTCTCAAGCAAAAAGGCCATGGTTGCGGAAGAAGAACACTCACGAGGAGGAATCTAGCTCTTGGATGAGATATTCTCGAAGACGGTGAAAGTGATGACATCTGTCGATGGCCATTGAGGAGGTAAACTCTTCTGTCTCTGTTGTTGCTCCTACACTAGCACAAGAGTTTTCAAGTTCAGAAAGCTAGATCATTTTGACTGATGGATTCTTTTGAGAATCGATGAAGGACTATCTTTGTTTTTCTGAGGGCGCTAAATAAAACTCAAAAGCGAGAATAAGGCCCGAATCTTTGAAAATCTAAAATGGAAAGACTCTGCAAAAGCTGAAATCACTTCTCAATTTATGGGGAACTCTTGATGATTTGGATGTTACGAAAGTACAACTCTCGAAGAAAAAAAAAGTTGATAGAACCTAGCGAAAAAGCTAGAAATCCTTTGAAGAAATTGACTAATCGGGAACTAAGTTCAATGACCTCTACGAGAAGCATGAAACTCTCTGAGCTGTGAGGATAGTCTTGAAGAAAAGTTAACTCTATTGAATAATGCATCTAAAGTAATAGATGAAATTGAGTTACGGAGATCTGCCACTATAAAATGCGGATTGGGATACATTCGGGGAACCTCACAAAGGTCATCGAATCTTTGCATCAAGTAGCAAGAAAGACAATCTTTGTTAAATCGATTGGCACCTACACTTCAAAATGAAGTAATGCCCAAGGTTGTAGACAAGGAAAAGGACCTATGGTTTGATAAAAGCTGAATGATCGAGGTTAAGCCCAAACCTCGGTGAAGGCTAGAAAACTGGCGATCGATTGGAAAAATTCGAGCAAGTACTTCAAAGCCTCGGGCTAAGAATGCAAACTTGAAAGGATCTACCTTTGAACCATCGGAGGAATCTTGAGAAGAAAACACTTTCGGCCGAGAGATATTCTCTGTTGAAGAGACCAAGTCCTCGATATCTTGAAAGACCCGTATTTGATGCAAGGCAACCCTAAACCCCACTTGCCTAAGGGTAAAGGTTACACGAACCCAAGTCAACAAAGATTGGACCGGTACCTGAAGCCAAAGCAATGGAACAAAGGCTTGAACCAAGAAGAATTCAAAAGCCCATGTTCATCTGCTAAGGCCGACACTCATACAGGGAAGCTGCTAAGGCACGAGTAGTAAATGTGTATGTAGATGTTTATGGAAGACAGATTAGCCACTCTCTAAAAGTGATTAGAGTTGTTAGGCGATTTGGATCCCTAAAAGGTACAACTAACCTTGTAGGACCCTACACAAATTGGGTACTAAAAATTAAATTGTTTTTGGGGAGGAAAACAAGAACCTTTGAAGCCCGACTAAAGATCACATAGCGATGGCGAGAGATGAAAAAAGCTCACGATATATGGTATCTTGGCGGTGGATGTTCAAGACATATGACGAGGATACAAGAAGATACTCGGTGACTATGTTGAACAAAAAAGGCCCTGAGATCACTTTTGGAGATAACTCGAGGGACGGTGAAGGATATGGAACTTTGGAAATCGATTTCAGTTCATATCCATGGTGTTTCATATGTATACGGATTGAAGCATAACTTGCTTTCAATTAGCGATTCTGTGATAAAGGTTTTAATGTTGAGTTCTCTAAGAACTTATGTTTTGTGAAAGATGATACATCACGAAAAATACTCTTGTTGGTACAAGAAAAGGGAATGTGTATCTTTGGCGATTGGAGTTCAACTCTAAAGATACATGTTTAGTTGCTAAAAGTTCCACGGATACCCAGTTGGTTATGGCATAAAAGAATGAATCACCTAAATTTCAAAACCACGAACAAGCTTGCAAGATTAGCTCTTGTAAGAGGGTTACCCTAACGAAGTGTTGATGAGAACATATTTGTGATGCATGCGAAAAATGACAGAGATAAAAGCATCATTTAAAAGTAAAGTTGAGGGTTTCTCTTGAAAGAATACTTGATTACTTCATATGGATCTTTTTGGTCTATAACACTGTGAGCACTAATGGCGGGAAATACACATTGGTAGTAGTTGATGACTACTCGAGATATACTTGGGTCATATTCTTTTCGGTAAGAAAGAGACTCGAGATAAAATTTGCGGAATTCTTGAAAAGGCTCGGTATTGAGAAAAATCGAGTGTGGTCAAAATCGGATCGACAAAAGGCTGAATTTATAAATCATATTATATCGATTATTGTGCGACAAATGGAATTTCTCATGAAACATCATTTGCAAGGACCCCTCAACAAAATGGTGTTCTTTGAAAGAAGAGCGAGGACTACGAAAAGAAAGGCTGAGGAGGACAATGATATTTGAAGGTGATATTCTAAAAAATTTTTTGAAATTTGAAAACATCAACCTTTGCATGCTACTCGAGAATAGATCCATCTTGACCAAAAGTCAAGGCAAAACACCTTATGAGCTTTGGAATGAAAGGAAGCCTCTTGTTTCTTTCTTTCGTGTGTTTGGTTGCAAGTGTTTCATACACAATAATGGTAAAGATCGGTTGAAAACTTTTTGATAGTAAAAGGCGATGAAGGAATATTCTTAGGATATTACGAAGTCGATAAAAACTTCGAGTTTACAATTGTAGGACTCTTATTGTGGAGAAACACCTCATGTTGTTTTTGATGAAACTATTTGTGTTCGGAAAAAGCAGGGAACATGATCTTGAGATGTGACTAAGAGGATCACAGTTAAGCACGAAAAAAAGATAAATCATCCTTTGAACGAGAAAAAAAGAAGTCGGTCACTATCTATGATTGGGTGACTCGGACTTCGAATAAAAAGTTGGGATGGAAATCGAGGATGGTGAGACTCGGGAAAACCAACACTCAAAAGGTGACCAATCTGAGCAGACACGATTCGGACTCGGTATGTGATGCAATGAAGATGTAGTCACGGTGAGGCAAATTCTGAATCTATCAACCAAAGGGGAACAAATGTCTCGACAATGTTACGAATAAATTTCCACGAGGAAGATGATTCACTTTCTCCTTTTCTTTTTTGTTCCACTGAGTTTCTTTGATTTAAGCTGAACCTAACATTTTAAATGTTGAGGATACTATTGAAGGGGAACATCAAGAAGGAAATGGTTAGATAGTCATCCTACAAGTCGGGTTGTGGGTGATCTAGCTGAAGGTGTTAAAACAAGAAAGGTTCCATGGTGAGAGTGCACTATTCTGCTGCTTCCCTATCGGAAAAAGAACTTCTTTGAGATTAATGAAGCTCTACAAGATTCTTATTGGATTCTTGCTATGCAAGATGAAATTTGAATCAATTCTCAAGGAATGAAGTATGGGAGTTGGTAGATAGACTGAAAGGCACAATGTCATTGGAACCAAGTGGGTTTTCAAGAATAAAAAAGAGATGAAAACAACAACATTGTAAAAAACAAGGCAAAAATTTAGTTGCACAAGGTTATTCCCAAGAAGAAGGCTTGGATTATGATGAAACCTTTACTGTTGCAAGACTAGAAGCCATCAGTTGTTTCTTGCATATCTTTGCCCACATGAAGTTCACGATCTATCAAATGGATGTGAAAAGTGCATTTCTGAGCGGTGTGCTTAAAGAAAGAGGTTTATGTGGAACAACCTCGGTTTCAAGCAGAATGACCAAGTTCTGAGGGCTCGGAAAAAGCCTTGTATGGTCTCAAGCAAGCACCCGAGCATGGTATGATACTCTTTCTCGGTTTCTTCTTGACCATGGTTTTGTCGAAAAAGGCTGTTGATAGAACTCTGTTAGGGATAGAGGATGGGGAAGATATCTTCTTGGTTGGATATATGTTGATGACATCATTTTTGGATCTCAAACCATCAATTTGTGTGAAAAGTTTTCAACAACGATGATGAAAGCAAGTTTGAGATGTCGATGATGGGAGAGATGAATTTCTTTCTAGGTCTTCAAGTGAAACAATCAAAGGAAGGAATATTCATCAACGGGCCAAAGTACACGAGATCGATTGCCAAATATGGTGTACAAAATTGCAACTTCGATTAGGATTCCTATGAATACTAACTACAAGATGGATCTGATTAGGAAAGGCAAATCGGTGAATCATCTTGCGATTATAGAGGAATCATTGGATCATTGCTCTATCTCGACAAGTAGGCGGATATAACATTTCTTTGTTGGGATATGTGCAAGAATACCAAGCTAATCTAAGACTAGTCACATGGAATTTGCCAAAAAATCTTGAGATATCTTAAGGGCCACGATGAATAGAGGATTATGGTATCGGTGATGATAACCTTGAATTAGCTGGTTACTCGGATCTTGACTATGGAGGTTTGAAATTGATAGAAAGTCCTAGCGAGGAACTTGTCAATTTCTAGGAAACAGCCCGATATCTTGGTTTTCAAAAAAGCAGACCTCGGTAGCACCCGGTCTCTTGAAATTTGAATACATGGCTGCGAGGGAAGGCTCTTTGTGCTCGATTCTTTGGCTCGGACAACAATTAAGGGATTATAAAGTTGTGGCGATGAAGTACCAATATTTTGTGACAATAATAGTGCCATTGCTATTTCACAAAATCGTTATTACACACGGATGCAAGCATGTGGATATCGGACATCACTTCATCGAGAGATCATGTCGAGAAAAAGGACATAAGGATGGGAAAATTCATCTTGATAGGCAAAAAGGCGATATCTTGACTAAACCTTAATTTGAATCAAGATTTGAGGAACTTTCGGTTGAATTAGGGATGTTAGAACGGTGTATAAGTAAATCGAAAAATTGAAGATTTTTCGGATCATAAAACTTTCTCGAATTCTCTTGAGAAACTTCGGGATAAAATAAATCTTGGGCGAGTCTCGGGAAACTTCAGTTCTTGAAGGTCGATTACTCGATTAGCATCTTTGAACCCTTTCGATTACTCGGTATTATCTTGACATTTTATCAAAGGTCGATTACTTTCGATAAAGGCGATAGGGGGAAATTAGTCGAAGAAGTAATGACTCATGTGACCCATTTATTGCTTAAGTAAAACTTCGATAATCATTTACAATAAATACAAAACACGAGGAATGTTTTTGGGCGGGATCGTTTTAAATTAGAAGAAGGTCAGCGATCATTTAATGCTCTGCCATATTATTGACCAATGAGGATATTTTGGCGGCTTACTTTTAGGAGATCGTCGGTTCATATACCCGATTAATGGGAGATTAATCTCAACCGTTGCTTTTCACCTAACCAACCACGATTCTCCACGATCTCGAAGCTATTTATACCTCTTTAAGCCATTCAAGCCAAAATTTTATCAAACCGCCCGTTCCCCAAATACTCTGTAACTAAAATCCCCTTTGCCCGAAATCGCCAAAACCCTAAAAAGCTTCACATTCTTCAATCATATTCTAAAATGGCTCAACAGGTGTGCGAGAGATTAGCCATAACCAATAAGCCATGAAAATGCGAGTTCATTTGTCTCACTTGAAAGCACAACCAACTCAAAGCGGAAAGGAGGCTCTGCGTATGATCGGTGGCTAAACTCACCCCATCTAGTCATGGCCGACCCGGACCGGGGAGTTACATAAAGGAGGTGTCAATTCATCGCAATTTGAAAATAGATGAAGAAGATTGTATGCACTCTTCGATTACCGTATCTCTCATCTAGAGCACTCGTCAAAATCGTCGATTTTGAGAGGGAGTTGTGCATTATCTAAAAAAATCGAATGATGTGTTTGAGTTATGTGATAGAGGAGAGGATCTGCGATGTATATGTCGGGTAAAAGAAGCGGGGAGTACCTAGATAGGATTCTTTGAGAATCTGTGAAGTTTGAGGCAACTTTGCACAAAAGCACCTAAAAGCCACAATATCGTGTCTTTGATGGATATTGTGAGCAAGGCGTCATGAGTCTTTGCGGGGAGTTTTGAAGCGGATTAGTACCCGAAGCTCAGATTGATGGCGGCGATCGAGGCATCTCCCACCCGACTTCACTGGCTGAAATTCTTAGTCGGATGGTGTGGAACAAGCAAAGATCATAAAAAAAAGTCGATGGGAAATCACGATGAAAGGCAAGATCCACCATGCCACCAAAATTGCCTATATTTTGGAGATGTGCGAAGGAGGAGGATATCTTCATGATTCAACCCCATTCCTAAATCAAAATTCTCTTCAAGCCCATTTCTTTGTGAAAAAGCGGGCCATTCGAGGAAAAGAAAAGAAAGGTAGAATCACCATACTGCATTTCTTTGAAAAAAGACCCAACAAACCGGGGGGAAGGTTACATTGGAGGCAAAAATGGAGCAAGGAGCAAAATTGATGAGGCGGAAAGAACCTCGCTCCAAAAGCGCGAGAAGATTGGTGGTTCTCACCAAGCGAAGGTACTTGATGATTACGAGGAGAGACAACACGAGGGCCAAAGCGCTCGAGTTCACCATTACAAGTCTTGGCTCGGGTTATCTCAAGGACACGAGGATCGAGGCCCGAGGCGGAGTCTTCTCGAGGTGCTCGAGACATCCTTTCGATTTCGGATAAAATTTCTCGGGAAATTTTAAAAAGAGCTCGAGACCTCGAGATGCCTACCTCGGATGTCTGAGGCTCGGTTTGAAGAAACCCATTTCGAGTCGTCTGAAGATGTCGCGGGCTCGGTGGCAGGCAACTTCGGACTCATCTTGAGGAAATGCAGCTCGAGGCCTCAGAACCCGCTCGGATGCAAAGCGAGGACTGAATGCACAAGCCGGATACTCTGAGGCTCGGGAGCAAAATGTACTCGATGAGCTCTGAGTGACCTCTTGCTTGATCCCTTAGCGAAGCTTCTCTTGAACCGAGCAGAGATGGAAGAAGGCGAAATTTGAAGAAAGTGGAATGGAGGAGCAAGGGAGCGGTTCATCCTTGGCCGATACCGAGCTCGGCTCATACGATCACAAGATATATTCTTGATTAAGGGCGGCAGTGTATATCCTCAATCGGACTCTTTCGAGATGCTTGATATTCTTTGCATTGAGGAAAGGCTGGTGGAATGAGGAAATAGACCTTCTGACCCGACTTCTCGGGGGTTGAAGGAATGGCTTCGGGATGAAAAATTCCGATTTTGATGAAATTTGGTTCGGAGGAAGCTAGGCGAGAAAAAGCAAATGAGGTTGGTGCCCGGCGGCGGAGACAAATCAAAAAGATGGAGATGGGGACCAACGGGGGAGATCTTGAGGATCGATCTCAAGCGAAAAAAAGAGACATTCTTGATCAACCTCGGAAAAGCTAGCACTCTTGGTACCTTTTGGCACTATTAATAATTATGCGAGTTCTTGAAAGTACTATCTTTAATTCTGAAATGTCGATAATCGGTGAGGCTCAATTGGAGACCCGGAGCTCGGGATGAAGGCTGGAGCTCGGGATGATCAAAATAGACCCGGAGAAGGTCTGAAAGGCTGGTTTGAGATTGATCTCACTCCGTCATGGAGAAACTTGAGAAGATTGAGCCAATGTCGATCAAACTTACTCGAGATGGAAGCAGCGTTGGCCAATCAAGCTCGGACAATGGAAGGACTTAGCCATTCTTGAAGCTGAGTGCGAATCAAAACACTCGACCACTCGGATGACCTCCATGGAAGAAAAATTTGAATGAAAATTTGGAGAGTCAACCTGCGAGTTAAATCTTTGAAATGAAACAAAAGCACCGAGTCATTTGAATTTCTAGAGGTGAAGCGAGAGAAAAAATGAGAGTCTTGATCAAATCTGCTTTGTTGAGAAATGAGCTCGGTGCTCATGACCAAGATAGCCGAATCTTAAAGATGCACTCTCTGGCGGTTGCCCACATATCGAAAAAGCTATGCGTGGCTAAAAACCACATTAGGAGAATGGAAGATGAGCAAGATCGGCTAGCGGGGAGAGATCCATTTGTGTGAGCAAAAAAACGATATCACATGGACCCGCACTCTCTCGGACTTCTTCAAACTACGGTGCGAAGGGGGAAAGGGAAGGTCTGAGACCTCGGGAAGTTCATAGCGTACTTTGGAAAAAAGGCTCGAAAGATCTTTGAAATGTACAATCTAGCCCAAAGCCTTTAAAAAAGTCGGACTCTTGAGAAGTTGAAATTTGCTCAAGTGAGAAGCTTTGTCTACATTCGAGTTTAAAGCAAACCAAGATTGAGGTTGCAAGAGAAAGCGAGTGCTAGAACTAAGGTTGGAACAAGCGGTAGTCTTTGAATTGCCTTTATGAAGAGGAAAGCCTTGGGCGTTGTTCAAACTGTAAGCAAAGCGTCGCGAAGGCTTCTAAGCCGATCGAGAGAAAATTGATTACGGAAGATGCGAAGAATCGAGTCTCAACCTCGGAAGAAAGTCTTCAACACGGAGAGGCTCGATGACACTCCAAAAAAGAACAAGCTAAGAAAATTTCTTTGCCGGTCTCGGGAACCTCTGTGATCGAAAAAAGAAGATAGGCGAAGAAGCGAAGCGAAGGTGACGAGAAAGTTTGCGAGCAAGAGGAGGGAACATCGAAAAGTTGAAGTGGCCCCATGTTGATAAATGGATGCCCATTAAACTCAGCGACATGTGGGAAGAAGTGAAAGAACATACGGTTCAATTATGATGTTCTCGGGGAATGGAGAGGAAGGCTCGGACGAGCGAAGCTTTCATTGAATATCTTCTCACCTTTTATCAAAGTATCTACAAAATTTGGATTAACCTTGCGGATGAAGGTGGAGTCTGAGATAGTAGCCCCGGTCCATATTTCTATCCTCCTCCGAGACTTGGTAATGGCTTGGTAAATGAAAAGGCCATTCACAAGAAATTGCTCGATCTGTTGGTCGGTTGGGCCCTAAGCTGGGAAGCGATCCGGACATCATCGGGGAAAGAAATGAAATTTGAAGAAGATTCTTCGGAATGTTTGATCTGGAAGTGCCCATTTGATGAAGTCGAAAATAAACAAGCAAAGCGAGAAAAATGAAAGAGCGAATCGAAGACTAAAAGGCGAAAACTTCGAGAAGATTTTGTATTCTTTAAATTTTTGTCTTTTTGATTTTGTTTGATAAATTCATTGTAATTTGTAATGGTACACTTATCATCAATGAAGATTTATCATTATGCTCAAAAGATAATATCTCATTATCTTATTTTACATGTCTTTATATTTGATATGCGATTCTTGTTGTTTGGTGATGAAATTGTTGGGAGATTCATTCTTTGAAGTAATTGTTGAGAGACATAACCAATCTTGTAATAGGATAAAGCTGAAACACGAGTATAGGTTATATATTTACGTAACAAGATAGGTTTTGGCATCATCATCAAAAATTGTTGGGAGATGAATTTAATAAAAGATTATATGATTTTGATTAAGATCCCAAAACCCCTGAGTATGACATGTTGGGAATGATCTTGATAGATGAGTCGAGGATTTGGTTTTAGAGTATTGAGGATGTTATACGCAAAATGTATAGTCGTGAGATATAGTTGAGGATAGGTTACGAAGACTCGAAGAACTTCGGTATGTTTCGAAGATCTTTGAAGTTTTGATTATGGCTGAAGTCTCTGAACTTCGATATGGCCCGAGATCTTGAAGACTCGATATATCGGGCGAAGGCGAAGACTCGGCATGAAGACTCGATATATCGGTCGATTATAAATCGAAGACTCGAAGATCACGAAGACTCGAAGACCACGAAGACTCGAGAAGAATCGAAGACCACAAGATGAAAGGCTGAAAGTATTCGAAGATCAAGAATCTTGAAACGGTAATTGCGAAGACTTCGATAATGTCTTGAATGCTCGATATGAACTGAATGTTCGAGGCCTTTGAATATATCTATCGAAGGATGCAATCTTGAGAAAATCGCGATACCTTAGAAAGTTAGATATTGCCAAGACATTCAAATGCGAGACAAAAGGAACTAAGTCGAGAAGTGTTGTTAAGGTTATATCAAACTCGAGTTTGTAACCAAAAAAGAGCCGTTGAAGGTGTCTACCTTTTACTTTGGAGACAAAAGTCAAAAAGAGGAAGGCGACCTTTGTACCATCTCGACCTTGTGTGACAAGGCGGCCAAAAAAAAAGATGTCGGATGTACGAAAGTTCGAGGCGCAAAAAGTGAAAGACCCGGCTACATGAAAATTTATTGCCTAAAAGCGTGTTAGGGAGTTTCAAACCCTAAATATAGCCGTTTCTCACACACCATAAGAGGAACTCAAAGCTATCTCTCAGCGGATAGTTTTCAAAGTGACCTTGGTGTATGCCTATAAATCTTGGTGACCCTCTACTTTGTAAGGTTACGGGAAATTTATCATAACTTCGAGCTCAAACTTATTCTTGCAAAAGTTAAAGCACTCGAAATACCTTGAATTTCCCAAGTGCTTCTATATTGAAAGAGCTCACTTTACTAAGCCTAGCTTGATAAGATTTATCAAAGCTTAGTCGAGATATCCTAACCCTTTGCATTGTGCTTCATTGTAAAGGATATCTCATCTAGTTGAAACCAACCAAGAAACCCCAAACCCTTGAGAAGGTAGTTGGAGTGTGTTTGTTGGTGAGTAGAGTTGTAAAGAGTTAGTAAACTCTGGCGGAGTAGTCGAGAAAACTCTAGAGGAGAAGTTAGTAAGCTCTGAGGGTAGTCGAAAGCTTGTGTGTGATTGAGTAAGTAAACTACGGAGGTAGTCGAGAAAACTCAAGGTCGGGTTGAGTAAGTAAACTTCGTGGAGTAGTCGAGAAAACTTCGGGGCGAGTTGAGTAAGTAAAACTCTGAGGTAGTCTAAAAGCTCGAAGTTGATAGTGAATTTCTCTGAAGAGTCGGGGAGAGTGGATGTAGGAGCTTGAGTCTACGAACCACTATAAGCTGCTTTGTGTTCTTTATTGCTTTCCTTATCGTGCTTAAGCATGTTGCATTGACTCGATTTTGAAAGCATACTTTTCGCGATATTGAGTTGGAATCAATCCACTAAAGTTGCATAAGTGAATCTGACCTAATCATTATTTCATAAGGGAAGTTTTTGACAAAAAGCTTAAAAAGCGAGTATAAACTAAGGCCAACCATTCCATACGGTGAGTAGCTAGAAACAGATAGTTTGGTTGAACTCTCTTACGAGGATTGATAAGTTAGTTATCGATCAAGCAACTTCGGGATCTCTCGACTTCGAGGACTCGGTTGGGATTATCGAAATTATCTCAAAGCGATTTCGGGATCACTATCTCGATGACTTTGACTTCGAGGCGATATGTCTTCTCGAACCTAATCTTGAGGATTATCGACCCAAAAAAGTGACCTCGATGAAAAAAGTTTTAAAAAACACTGAACACGTGTATTCCCCCCCCATACACGTGTAAGACTCGTTTTCACCGGGACCAACAAGATTTTAACATTTTGTAATTATATTTAATTTTATTCATAACAATGTGACATGTTAAAGAAAATTCTTCGAAAAGATGAATTAATATTATGATTAAATTTTTTGTAGTCCATTAACTTTATTTTGTTTGAAATTAGTCCCGATTGTTTTGACTTTTTGATTTTGGTCATGTGAATTTAATTTTTTTAAAATTAGTCTTTTAACTTGTTGCAGCAGGTCACCAAATACGTAACTATCAAATGTGTAATAATTTTATTTTGTCTTTTAATTTCGAAATGCAACCAAGACTTTTTTTAGTCCTAATAATTTCGGGTCGGGATTCTTATGCGTATTTTTTAAGGAGGAATAGTGGTTTTTGCGTATTTTGGTTTACTTTTAAATTTTGGGGTTAGTTTAGACACGGTAAACCAACCTGATTCACTTTGTTTTTTAATTTTCAGATTGTCTTTAAAATCGATGCAAAATTATTAGAATTACAAAAGCCCAGACGATGCTTTGAAATTAAATGGAAAAATAAAATAATTACACATGTGAAGTTTACCTATTTGGTGACCTGCCGGAGCAGGTTAAATGATAAATTTTAAATATTTTTGAAAACTTACCGAACCCAAAATCAAAGAGTCATAACAATCGGGATTAATTTTAAAACATTGCAAAGTTACTGGACTGCAAAAAATTTAATCCCATTAATGTTCTTCACTTTATAGTATTTTTTGGGTTAATTGCAAAAAATATCACTACCCTTTTTTTTATCAATTACAACACATTATTTTTTCTTTGCAATTCCAGACATCACATTTTAAAATTATGTTATTCAAAGCATTTTTTATTTTTTGGCAATAATTAAGTGTTGTATTTGTTGGAGTTGACATAAATGTACACGTAATATGTCAAGAAGAAGAAGATGGCAAAAGCGTTTCAAATTGCAAAATTTTAAAAAGGTGACGTTGTTTTTGTTAAAAAAAAACAAAGAAACAAATATTTTATTCATTAGTTGTGGCATCTTACATGAAAATCTATGTAGCAACTCCAGAAACCAGATTATTTAATTGTTTCCATAAAATGGGCAAACACTTCAAATTGCAAAATTTTAAAAGGGGGTGTCTTGAATTGCAAAGGGAAAAATGATATGTTGTAATTGACAAAAACCCTAAGAGTGGTAATTCTTTTTTTTTTTCAATTAACCCATTTTTTTTATTTTACATTGGTTGTATCAACGTTATGATGTATCTAACAAAGTCCAAATATTGATGTAATATTTATATTCATGATAAAAGTATCGATTAATTTTTAAAACATATAATTTGACATATATTTTACTAAATTAAATTTTGAAAATTTACAACAAATAGCTTATATTAGTACCTTGTTATAAAAAATTATAAAAAATATATTTTATACATTATATAAGATATCTAATATTTTCATGTTAGAAAAATTTAGATATCTCATGAGTCGTGGGAGATAAAATCATGATATGTTGATTCTTTGAGAAACAAAATGTAGATCCAATTCATTTATGTATAATAATTCAAATAGTTAATATTGTAAAATCCTATATATTTTACGTATATAAGATATCTAATATTTTACAAAACTAAAACGTCATGAAAAAGTAGTGTTTGAATATTTATTATTACAAAATTATATAATTCCTAAAAATTTCATGAAAAACTACATCATCATGACACAATAGGATCTTCGAACCCAAATCCTAGATGTTTGTTATCCTGGAAAAAACTACATACAATTGTCCATGATTAAAAATGAACTTCTGCAAAAAATTTCCTACATGAGAAAACTATTGTCCTTGACTTTTATATATAAACATATCATATGAAACAACCAACCAAAAACTATCTCGGATGAAATTTTGAATGACAATATATGACCAGAAAGAGTTAACGTAACCCTAGGTATCAAAGCTAACTATTCGACATTACTTCCCCTTAGGACCTTAGCTTCAAGAATTATATAACTCATCCTCGTAATAATCAACCTATATATTGAAAAAAATGTTTCATTACAAATTTGATGAATTGATACATATTCAACATTTAAAAGATGAGGAAAAAAATTAAAAAAATTAAAAAATATATGTTGGGAGATGAATTTAATAAAGATATGATTCTGATTAGATCCCAAAACCCCTGAGTATGACATGTTGGGATAATCTTGATAGTTGAGTCGAGGATTGGTTTTAGAGTATTAGGGATGATATCTGCAAAATGTATAGTCGTGAGATATAGATCGAGGTTAGGATCGAAGATTTTGAAGAACTTCGATAAGTTTACGAAGAAGAAACCGAAGTTTCGATATGTTGAAGTTTACGAAAACTCAATGTGAAACTGAGATCTTGAAGACTTCATTATGGCCCGAGATCTTGAAGACTAAGTATGGCAAGAAGTCCGTTCGAAGACTCAAAGATGAGGTCTTCGGTATATCCAAAGTATATCTATGAAGACTCGGTTAAATCGATATATCTGTGAAGACTCGGCGGTGAAGACTCACGAAGAACTGAAGACACGAAGACTCGAAGACTTAAGATCAAGCGAAGATCAAGAATCTTTGAAGGCGCGATAATTCGAAGACTTCGATAATGTCTTGAATGCTCGATATAAACACGAATGTTAGAGGCACTGAAAATATCTATCTGAAGGATTCAATACTGAGAAGATCGCGATTCCTTAGAAAAATAGATATTGCCCAAGACATTCAAATGCAGACAAAAGGAACTAAAACAAAGTGTTGTTAAGGTTATATCAACTCAGAGATTGTAACCAAAAAAGTTGAGTTGTCTACCTTTAAAGGGAGACAAAAAGTCAAAAAAAGGAAAAAACAACAACATACCATCTTGACAACGGCAATGACAGTCCTTTGAAAAAGATGTCGAAGTACTAAGTTCGGTGCAAAAAAGTGAAGGCCGGCTACATGAAAGGCTATTGCCTAAAAGCGTGTTAGGGAGTGTCAAACCCTAAATATAGCCGTTTCTCACACACCATAAGAGGAAACTCACGAAAAGCTATCTCTCCAGCGGATAGTTTTTCAAAAGTGACCTTGGTGTATGCCTATAAATACTTGTGACCTTCTACATTGAAGGTTACGGGGAAATTTGTAAGCAACTCAAGAGCTCAAACTTATTATTGCAAGTTGAAGCACTTTCGAAAACCGATAATTTCCCAAGTGCTTTAAATCGAAGAGAGCTCATTCCACTAAGCCTAGCTTGATAAGATATATCAAAGCTTAGTCGAGAGATATCTAGCCTTTGCATTGTTCTTTATTGTAAAGGATATCTCATCTAGTTGAAACCAACCAAGAAACCCCAAACCCTTTGTAAGGTAGTTTGAGTGTGATTGTTGGTGAGATTGGAGTTGTAAAAGTAAGTAAACTACATTGAGGTAGTCGAGAAAGCTCTAGAGAAGAAGTGAGTAATCTATCTTGGATGAGCAGAAAGCTTGTGTGAGTTTTGAGTTAGTAAACTACTGAGAGGTAGTCGAAAGCTCAAAATTAGAAAGGTTAGTAAACTCTGAGAGGTAGTCGAGAAAGCCTTAGGAAGTGATTAGTGAATTTCTCTGAAAAGATCGGGGAGAGTGGGCGTAGGAGCTTGAGTCTACGAACCACTATAATTTCTTTGTGTTCTTTGCTTTCTTTTTGCTTGATTTATCTGTTGCATTACTTTGTCTTGAAAGCATATTTTCAGCGATATTTGGTTGGAATCAATCCTTTGAAAGTTGCATATAAATTGAATCATGACCTAATCACTATTCCATTAAAGGAAGGTTTTTGAAAAAGCTTAAAAGCAGTATAAACTAAGGGCCAACCATTCCACATCGAGTAGCTAGAAACGGATAGTTACCAAAACTGAACTTACTCTTACGAGGGTTGATAAGTTAGTTATCGATCAAGCAACTCGGGATCTCTGGCTTCGAGGACTCGGTTGGGATTATCGAGAGGTACGAAAGCGATTTCGGGATCCTTTGTCTCGGATAGACTTTGACTTCAGGCGATTTGTGCTTCTCGGGACCAAATCATCGGGACAACGACCCAAAAGTGACCTCGATAAAAAAAAAAGTTTTAAAAACCTTGAACACGTGTATTCCCCCATACTGCGTGTAAGACTTCGTTTACACCAGGACCAACAAGTGGTATCGAGGCGGTGGTTCAACTTGACCACCTGCTTTGTTGACCAAAGTTTTATTTTCTAAAATACTTGTGGTCTATCTGAACTGATCATATTTGCTGAATTCTTAAAAGACTCAGATAAAATGTCTTCTAAAAAACTTCCCATGTTCTCAGTGGAGAACTATGATTTATGGAGGCGAGAATGCGAGGCTCACTGTATTCTAAACATGAGCGTATGTGGAGAGTGGTCTCTGAAGGGCCATTCAATTTCTTGTGGTGAATCGGAGGAACAAAAAATGAGAAAATGATCCTAAAAGAGAATTTCCTAAGTCGATGACCAAGTGACTCTGAGGAGAGGAAGTTAGTCAATCTAGACTATATTGCTAAAAGACACACTATCTGATACAATTGATGATGGTGTGATGGGAATGATCTCTCTTTGTAATCTTTGCAAAAGAAATTTGGGATACACTAGTTGTAATGTGCCAAGGCACAGATCATATCAAGGAAAACAAACTTTCAGTTGCAATTGGAAAGTTTGATAGTTTTGAAATGGATGAAGGTGAATCTATAGACAAATTGGAAGTCAGATTCACTAGCATTATGAATGATCTAAATGCACTTGGTAAGAAATATCCACAGAGAGAAGTTGCATTGAAAATTCTTAGAGGTCTTTCTAAGAAATGGGATATACATGCAGTGGTGATTGAAAACACCAAAAACATTAATTCAATGCCATACCAACAAGTCTTCTCTGAGCTTGAAGGCCTATGAGTTCGTAATTGATAAGAAATCTAAAAAGGTGACAGCAAAGATGATTCATCATCTAGTAAGAATGTGGCTTTTAAGGCCAAGGATAAAACCTGTAAAACTAGAGAGTCTGAGAACTCCCTTGCTAAAAATCAGGATGAGCTTGAGGATAAGCTAGCGATGGCAAGGAGGTTTGAAAAGACTTAATAGTCGATATGGAAAATACAAAAACTATTACGGGGAATCGGGTGCGGAAGAAACACGAGGACGGATCAATTGAGAAGAAGAAGAAGGACACGAAAGGTTTGAGGATCTTCATCAAAAGGAAGGACTCCAAGTCAAAGAAGAAAGTGATCGGGGATGATGATGCAGCCGGATCTTTACAATTGCCAAAAGAAAGGTCACTTCGGTATGATTGTCGACACGAGTGCTAAGGAGAGAAGAGAAAGGCAAAAAAAAAGAGACAAAAGTTCTCCAACGAGAAAAGCCATGGTTGGAGAAGAAGAACATTACGAGGAGGGATCTAGCTCTTGGATGAAATATTCTCGAACGGTGAAAGTGATGACATTTGTCGATGGCTATTGAGGAGGTAAACTCTTCTTTTTCTTGTTGTTGCTCCTACACTAGCACAAGAGTTGTCAAGTTCAACTATAAGTGATCATTTTGACTGATGGATTCTTTTGAGAGTCTAATGAAGGACTATCTTTGTTTTCAAGAAGCTGCTAAATGAAACTCAAAAGCGAGAATAAGGAGGCTGAAAATTTGAAAATCTTAAGTGGAAAGACTCTAGCAAAAGCTGAAATCACTTCTCAATTAATGGGAGACTCTTGATGAATTGGATGTTACGAAAGTACAACTCTCGAGAAAGAAAGAAGTTGATAGTGACCCTAAGCGAAAAAAGCTAGAAAATCCTTTGAAGAAATTAAATTTGATCGAACTAAGTTCAATGACCTCTCGAGAAGCATGAAACTCTCTGAAATGTGAGGATAGTGCACGAAGAAGTTAACTCTATTGAATATTGCATCTAAAGTAATAGATGAAATTGAGTTACGAGAGATCTGTCATTTATAAAATCTGGATTGGGATACATTCGGGGGAACCTCACAAGGTCATCGAATCTTTGCATCAAGTAGCAAGAAGACAATCTTTGTAAAACCCGATTGGCACCCACACTTCAAAATGAAGAAATGCCCAAGGTTGTAGACAAGGGAAAAGGACCTATGGTTTTAAAAAGCTGAATGATCGGTAGGAAAGCCCAAACCTCGGTGAAGGCTAGAAAAACTGAGCACTTTCGGTTGGAAAAATTCGAAGCAAGTACTTCAAAGCCTCGGGCTAAGAATGCAAACTGAAAGGATGCGCCTTTGAACCATCGGAGGAATCTTGAAGAGAAACACTTTCGCGAGAGACATTCTCAATTTGAAGAGACCAAGTCCTCGATATATCTTGAAAGACCCCAAATTCGGTCTGAAGCAACTGAACCCCACTTGCCTAAGGGTAAAGGTTACTGAACCGAGTCAACAAAGATTCGGACCGGTGCCTGAAGCCAAAGCAAATGAACAAAAGGCTGAACAAAGAAAAATTCAAAAGCCCATGTTCATCTTAAGGCTAGCACTCATACGAGAAGCGCTAAGGCACCTAGAGTAGTAAATGTGTATGTAGATGTTTATGGAAAGCGGATCGGCCACTCTAAAGTGATTAGAGTTGTCGGTGATTTGGATTCGAAAGGTCTGACTAACCTTGTAGGACCCTACACAAATTGGGTACCTAAAAATTGATTTTTTTTCGGGAGGAAAACAAAGGCCTTTGGTGATTGAAGATCACATAACACTGATGAGTAGAGATGAAAAAAGCCCACGATGTATGGTATCTTGGCGGTGGATGCTCAAGACATATGGCGAGGATTCAAGAAGATACTCGGTGACTATGTTGAACAAAAAAGGCCCTCGAGATCACTTTTGGAGATAACTCAAGGGACGGTGAAGGATATGGAACTTTGGAAATCGACTCGTTCATATCCATGGTGTTTCATATGTATCGGATTGAAGCATAACTTGCTTTCAATAAGCGATTCTGTGATAAGGGTTTTAATGTTGAGTTCTCTAAGAACTTATGTTATGTGAAAGATGATATCTCACGAAAGTATTCTTGTTGGTACTAGAAAAGAAAATGTGTATCTTCTTTGATTGGAGTTCAACTCCTAAAGATACATGTTTGGTTGCAAAAAGTTCCACGAGATACCGGTTGGTTATGGCATAAAAGAATGAATCACTGAATTTCAAAACCTGAATAAACTTGCAAGATTAGCTCTTGTGAGAGGGTTGCCTAATGAAGTGTTGATAAGGAACATATTTGTGATGCGTGCGAAAAAAGGAAAACAAATTAGAGCATCATTTAAAAAGCAAAGTAGATGTTTCTCTTGAAAGAATACTTGGTTGTTGCATATGGATCTTTTTGGTCCAATAACACCGATGAGCACCAATGGCGGAAATACACACTAGTAGTAGTTGATGACTACTCAAGATATACTTGGGTCATATTCTTTTTCGATGAAAAGACTCGGATAAAAGTTTGCTGAATTCTTGAAAAGGCTCGATATTGAGAAAAATCGAGTGTGGTCAAAATCGGATCGACAAAGGGCTGAATTTATAAATCATATTATATCTAATTATTGTGCGACAAATGGAATTTCTCATGAAACATCATTTGCAAGGACCCCTCAACAAAATGGTGTTCTTTGAAAGAAAGAACAGGACTAAAAAAGAAGGCTGCAAGGACAATGATAGTGAAGTTGATATTCTAAAAGATTTTGAAATTAAAAATTTATCAACCTTTGCATGTTATTCTCGAAGCGGATCCATCTTAACCAAAGTCAAAGGCAAAACACCCTATGAGCTTTGGAATGAAAGGAAGCCTCTTGTTTCTTTCTTTTCGTGTGTTTGGTTGCAAGTGTTTCATACACAATAATGGTAAAGATCGAGTTGAAAACATTTGATAGTAAAAGGCGATGAAGGAATATTCTTAGGATATTACGAAGTCGATAAAAGCTTTCGAGTTTACAAGCTGTAGGACTCTTATTGTGGAGAAACACCTCATGTTGTTTTTTGATGAATCTACTTGTGTTCGGAAAAAGCGGGAACATGATCTTGAAGAAGAACTGACCAAGAGAATCACCCAGTTAAGCACGAAAAAGAATGACAAAACATCCTTTGAACACGAAAAGAAGAAGTCGGTCACCATCTATGATTGGGTGACTCGGACTCGAATAAAAAGTTGAGGATGGAACTTCGGGATGGTGAGACTCGGGATGGAAAGTCTTCTTTTGAAGGAAAACCAACCTGCTTTGAAGGTGACCAATCTGAGCAGACACGATTCGGACTTCGGGTATGTGATGCCAATGAAGATGTAGTCACGGTGAGGCAAATTCTGAATCTATCAACCAAAGGGAACAAATGTCTCGACAATGTTGCAGAATGGAATTTCCACGAGGAAGATGATTCCCTTTCTCTTTCTGTTGTTCCCTGAGTTTCTTGAATTAAGCTGAACCTAAAATTTTAAATGTTGAGGATACTATTGAAGGGGAACATCTAGAAGATGATGGTTAGATAGTCATCCTACAAGTCAGTTGTGGGTGATCTAGCTGAAGGTGTCAAAACAAGAAGGTTCCATGGTGAGAGTGCACTATTCTGCTTTGCTTCCTATCGGAGAAAAAAACTCTTGAGATTGGTGAAGCTCTACAAGATTCTCATTGGATTCTTGCTATGCAAGATGAATTTGAATCAATTCTCAAGAAATGAAGTATGGGAGCTAGTGGATAGACTGAAAGGCACAATGTCATTGGAACCAAGTGGGTATTTAAGAATAAAAGAGATGAAAACAACAACATTGTAAGAAACAAGGCAAGGCTAGTTGCACAAGGTTATTCCCAAGAAGAAGGCTTGGATTATGATGAACCTTTGCACCGGTTGCAAGACTAAAGCCATCAGTTGTTTCTTGCATATCTTTGCCCACATGAAGTTCACGATCTATCAAATGGATGTGAAAAGTGCATTTACGAGCGGTGTGCTTAAAGAAGAGGTTTTATGTAGAACAACCTCTGGTTTCAAACAAGAATGACCAAGTTTCTGAGCTCGAGAAAAGCCTTGTATGGTCTTAAGCAAGCACCGAGCATGGTATGATACTCTTTCTCGGTTTCTTCTTGACCATGGTTTTGTCGAAAAAGGCTGTTGATAGAACTCTGTTCGGGATAGAAGATGGGGAAGATATCTTCTTTGGTTCGGATATATGTTGATGACATCATTTTTGGATCTCAAACCATCAATTTGTGTGAAAAGTTTTCAACAGCGATGAAAGGCAAGTTTGAGATGTCGATGATGGGAGAGATGAATTTCTTTCTAGGTCTTCAAGTGAAACAATCAAAGGAAGGAATCTTCATCAACCGGGCAAAAGTACACGAGGATCGATTGCCAAGTATGGTGTCTGAAATTGCAATCGGTTAGAATTCCTATGAATACTAACTACAAGATGGATCGATTACGAAAGGCAAATCGATAAGTCATGCGATTATAGAGGAATCATTGGATCATTGCTCTATCTCCTGACAAGTAGGCGGATATAACATTTCTTTGTTGGGATATGTGCAAGATACCAAGCTAATCTAAAATTTAGTCACATGGAATTTTGCCAAAAAGATCTTGAAGTATCTTAAGGCCACGATGAATAGAGGATTATGGTATCGGTGATGATAACCTTGAAGATGCTTGGTTACTTCGGATCTTTGATTATGGAGGTTGTAGGATTGTGGGAAGTCCCTCTGAGGAACTTGTCAATTTCTTGGAAAGCAAGTGATATCTTGGTTTTCAAAAGCAGACCTCGATAGCAACGGTCTTAAAATTTGAATACATAATTTGCGAGGAAGGCTGCTTTGTGCTTTCAGATTCTTTGGCTCGGACAACAATTAAGGGATTATAAAGTTGTAGCCAATGAAGTACCAATATTTTGTGACAATAATAGTGCCATTGTTATTTCACAAAATCGGTATTACACACGGATGCAAGCATGTGGATATCGGACATCACTTCATCGAGAGATCATGTCGAGAAAAAGGACATCGGGATGGAGAAAATTCATCTTGATAAGCGAAAGTGATATCTTGACTAAACCTTTATTTGAATCAAGATTTGAGGAACTATCGATTGAATTAGGGATGTTGGATCGGTGTATAGAGTAAAAATCGAAAAATTAAAGATTTTTCGGATCATGAAGTTTTCGTAATTCTCTTGAGAAACTTCGGGATAAAATTGGAAATCTTTGGCGGAGTCTCGGGAAACTTCAGTTTCTTGAAGGTCGATTACTCGATGTTATCTTGAACCCATTCGATTACTTTCGATTATCATCTTGACATTTTTATCAAGGTCAATACTCATTAAAAGGCGATAGAGGAAATTAGTGCGAAGAAGTAATGACTCATGCGACTCATTTATTGCTTAAGTGAAACTCAGTAATCATTTGCAATAAATACAAAACACCTGAGGAATGTTTTTGGGCGGGATCTTTGAAATTTCTAAAAAAAGGTCAACAGTCATTAAATGCTCTGTTACATTTAATCACCAATGAAGTTAAAATGGCGGCTTACTTTTTGGGGATCGACCTTTTCGCATACCGATTAATCGTGGATTAATCTTTAATTTGTTTTTCACCAAGCGATACGACTTCCCACGATCTCGAGCTATATATTCCTTTGAAAGTCATTCAAGCCAAATTTTATTGAAACCCTTCATTCCCAAAAACCCTCTGCAAATAAATCCCTTTTACCCAGAAAAGCGTCATCGCTCAAAACCCTAAATCTTCAAATCTCAAATGGCTCCTACCATATTCGAAAGATTAGCAAGAGACAAATAAGCCATGGTATAAGTACGTGGTTTCTTTGGAAAGTACCACCAATGCCAAGCACAAAGAAAGAACTCATTTAATCGATTGGTGGCCCAGTGAACCTCGTCATCGCGAATCGTGGGAGATGGAGTATACTCGAGGTAATAGAGTTTGTCGCTAATTTGGAAATAAATGAGGATGATTGTATAGAGTCAAGATTTATGTTTCTCATCTTGAACAATCGATGAAGTATGTGGATTTTTTGTTAGAGAGCTCTATATTGTCCCTAAGAACTTAAGCGATGTATTTGAGTTGTGCGATAGGGGAGATGATCCCTCATTGTATATGTTGGGGCCGGGAGCAAGAGTATCTTGATGGGATTCTTGAGAATCTATTAAGTTTGAGGCAACTCTGCATAAGCGGCATCTAAAGCCGAAATACAGAGTATTGATGGATATTGTTGGAAAGTGCATCATGAGTCGATCTGGAAGCTTTGAGCAGATCAGCACTCCCAAACTCCGACTTATGGCAGCGATCGAGGACTCACCCACCAAGGAGTTCAAGCTGGTTGAAATATCGATCAAGGTGGTGAGTGAAAGCAAACCAAGGTCATAAGAAGGGAGGATGGGGTAATATCTATCAAAGGCGGGATCCTCCATGCCACCAAAATAGCATTTATTTTGGAGATGTCTTGCGAGGAAGGAGGAGGATATCTTTTCAAATCTACTCCATTCCCTAAGTCAAAGTAATGTTCAAGCCCATTCTTTGGAAAGAGGACGATTAAAGGGAAGAAAAAAAGAAAGAAAGTGGAATCACCGATTCTGCGGTTCTTCTTTTGAAAAACCCAACAAACCGGGGGAAGGTTTTGTTGGATGCGAAGGGCAAGGTGAGAAATTGAAGAAGCGAAAACCCTTGCTCCAAAGCGCCAAAAGAATGGTGGTTCTCTTTGATGATGATGAGGAAAGTGAGGAGGAGGAGATTGACTGAGAATTTGCTCGAGAAATTGCCTTTACTTGTATTGGCTCGGCTATCTCAAAGGCCTGAGGATCAAAGCCGAGGAGCAAGTCTTCTCGAGGTTCTTGAGGCGTCTCTTAGTTACGATAAGTTCTCTCAAGAAATATTCAAGGACCTCGGACCTCGGAAAAGTCTGATTCTGCTGAGGAAGCACTGCTTTCGAGACCTCGAAAATGTTTGATTCCCTACGAGGAAGTGCCGCTCGGTTCTCGAGCATTTGAAATTCAGCTGAGGGCCAGGCTCGGACCTCGAGAACCAAGTTAGATTCAATTCCGAGGAGCTGCTGCCCAAACCTCGAGTTCTTTGAGCCTCGGGGGCCGATGAATTTTGATGAGCTCTGAATGAGCTTGTTAGTCGATCTTTCGTGAGTTTCCAGCCCGAACACGAGAGCCGATGCTCAAGAAAGGTGGTGAAGAAGAAGACCGAAGAATGGCGAAGCAGGGGGAGCGGTTCATTCTTGACCCTACCCACGAGCTTAGCTCATTCCACGACCTCCAAGACATCTTCTTGATTGAGGTCAGCGGTCTACATCCTCAACCGGACTCTTAGGAGATGCTCAATATTGCTTCATTCGGAGGGGAAGGCTGGTGGAGCGAGGAGACAACTTTTCTCCTTTGAATTCTCGGGTTTGGAAAAACCAAGCTCGGGATGAAAATCTCGGACTTTGATGAGCTTGTGAAGAGGAAAGGTTCTTTGAGAGGATTCTTTGAAGTTGGTACCCCGAGCTCCAAAGACAAATCTCGGGATGGGGACCAACAAGGGGATGATGAGAGTCAATCTCGGAAGGAGAAAGACTCAAGCGATCTTGATCAGTCTTTGTCGAACATCCTCGGGGTGAAGTTAGCCTTGGGTAACTTTTGGCACTATTAATAATTATGCGGGATTCTTGAAGTTCCTACCTTTAAATCTGTAATGTCGATATCTCTGGTGAGGCTCAGTGGACACCCAAGCTTCGGGTGAATCGGACTCGGGTGAGTCTGAAGCCCAGTTCAAAGCTGAAGCTCGGGTTGGTGAGACTCGGGATGAACAATGACTCAGGAGTCCTGGCCGTCGGATATGCTCTGAGATTGATCTCACCCGTGATGGTGAATTTGGAGAAGGTTGAGCGATCTTGACCAAAGTTGCTCGGATCGAGGAGGCATTGGCCAACCAAGCTCGGAAGATTGATAAGCTTGAGTTCTTCTTGAGCTGGTCTTAGCCAGGATACTCTGATGGAGAAAAGTGACCTCCATGGAAGGAAAATTAGAAAGAAAAAGATGGAGGGTCAAAATTTGAGCTTAATCTGTTGAAGCGAAGCATCGAGGAAGCGGACTCAAATTCTAGAAGCAAAATTGGTAGAGAAGAGTGAGATCTTTGGTGAAGAACGTTGTTGAGGAGATGAGCTCAATGCTCATGGCAAGATGTGAGACATGTTCAAGGAAGCTCTCTCAAGCCAATTTGCTCATCATCTGAAAAAAATTCTCTGTGGCGAAGAACCACCTCGAAGGCTCGAGGAGGAGCAAGATCGGATGGCGGGGAGGTCGGAGTGTCGATAAAAACAATACCATATGGACCACGGCCTCTCGGGCTTACGCGAGTATGGTTCGAAGGGGAAAGACACAGGTGATCTCGGGGTTTTATTGGAACATACTACGAAGGGCAAGGTTGTAAAGGATCTTTGAGAAAAGAAGATCATTGCGAAGCCATGAAGGAGATAGAAGCATTTGAGAAGCTTAAGTTCAAGGAGGTGGAGAAGCGGTCTACACTCGGGTTTCGGAGGAAACAATCACGGGAAGTTGTTGTAGAAGGGAGGTGGTAGAGGAAGGATTGGTACAAAGCCTGGTGGTCTTTGAAATGCCCATCAAGAGAAAGGTTATGGCGATGAAAGAGCATGAGGGCAAAAAAAAGCAAAGGCTTCTAAGCCAATTCGGAGGAAATTGATCTTTGGATATTGAAGAATCGAGGTTGAGCCTAAGAAGAAGGTCTTCAATACGGAAGCGCTCTGAAAACACTCCAGATTGAACAAAGCGAAGAAAAGCTAACATACATTTTACGGTGTACCGGTGATCGAAAAAGAAGGTAGAAGAAGAAGCGAGAAAAGAAGAGTGGGTTCAAAAAAGTTCATAAACAAGAGGAGAGGAACACTAAAAGCACATAAATGGCGCGTGTTGACAAATGGATGCGATCCATCTCAGCGATGCATGGGAAGAAATCAAGAAGAACATACGGTTCTACTATGATGTGCTTTCGAGAGAATGGAGGGAGAGCTCGAGATCGAATGAGGCTTTCATCGACTATCTCGACCTTCTATCTAAATATCTTCAAGGATGGATAAATCTTGCGGATGAAGGAAAGGTCTGAGATAACCGCCCTGGTCCATCGTGTACCCTCCTCCCGAAATTTGGAGAATGGATGTGTAAATGAAAGCCATTTCTCAGGAAAAATCTCGATCGCCCTCGGTTAGGTCGACGAGGGAACAATCGATATCATCAAAAGATAGATCTTTTGAAAAAAAGATATTACGGAATGTTCAACCTTGAAAGTCCTGGCGATGAGGTGGAAGAAGAAGCCCGAAGAAGAGCCCGAAGAAATTTGAAACTAAAGAGCAAATGAAGACTCGGAAGATGAAGACTCGGAAGATTCATGTAATCTTTTATCTTTTTTGTTTCTTTTTGATTTTGTTAGATAAGATTCATTGTAACTTGTAACGATCTACCTATCATCAATGAAAACTTATCATTTATGCTCAAAAGATAATATCTCATTATCTTATTTACATGTCTTTTAATTTTGATATGCTGAATGATTGTCTCGAGATTAATTGTTGGGAAATTAAGTATTTGGTGATGAATCCTTTGAGAGATTCATTCTTGAAGAAATTGTTGATTGTTGGGAGATTAATTGTTATGGAAATTTATTGAAATTGTTGATATAACCAATCTTGTAATAGGATAAACTGAAACCTGAGTATAGGTTAATGTTTGTAACAAGATAGGTTTTGGCATCATCAAAAAGGGGGAAATTGTTGGGAGATGAATTTAATAAAGATATGATTTTGATTAGATCCCAAAACCCCTGAGTATGACATGTTCAGGATAATCTTGATAGTTGAGTCAGGATTCGGGTTTTAGAGTTTCAGGATGTTATCGAAAAATGTATAGTCAGCAGATATAGATCAGGTTAGGATCTGAAGATTCTGAAGAACTCAGTAAGTTTCTGAAGAAACCGAAGTTTCAGTATGAAACTGAAGTTTCAAGACTCAAGTAGGAACTCGAGAGAAACCAAGATGAAACTTAGATATCAAGACTCAAGATCTTGAAATCAATTTCTGAAGACTCGAGATATCAAGATATCTATGAAGACTAAAACTAAGATCTTTGAAGACTTCGAAGACTCAAGACTCGAAGAAGACGAAGACTTCAAGAATCAAGATCAAGAATATGAAGGTAGATGTCTTGAATGCTCATAATTAAAGACTTCAATAAACTTGAATTTCGATTAAACTGAATGTTCCTTTGAAAAAAATATCTATCTGAAGGATTCAATTGAGAAGATCGCGATTCCTTAGAAAAAATAGATATTTCCCAAGACATTCAAATCGGACAAAAGGAACTAAAACAAAAGTGTTGTTAAGGTTATATCCTTTCGAGATTGTAACCAAAAAAGCCGTTGAGTTGTCTACCTTTAAGCTGGAGACAAAGTCAAAAAAAAGAGGAAAACAACAACATACCCATCGACGGCGGCATGACAGGTCCTTTGAAAAAGATGTCGGAAGTACTAAGTTCGGTTTGCAAAAAGTGAAAGGCCGGCTACATGAAAGACTATTGCCTAAAAACGTGTTAGGGAGTGTCAAACCCTAAATATAGCGCATTTCTCACACACCATAAGAGGAAACTCACGAAGCTATCTCTCCAGCGGATAGTTTTTCAAAAGTGACCTTGGTGTATGCCTATAAATACTTGTGACCTTCTACATTGAAAGGTTACGGGGAAATTTGTAAGCAACTCAAGAGCTCAAACTTATTATTGCAAGTTGAAGCACTTTCGAAAAACTAGAATTTCCCAAGTGCTTTAAATCGAAGAGCTCATTCCACTAAGCCTAGCTTGATAAGATATATCAAAGCTTAGTCGAGATATCCTAGCCTTTGCATTGTTCTTTATTGTAAAGGATATCTCATCTAGTTGAAACCAACCAAGAAACCCCAAACCCTTTGTAAGGTAGTTTGAGTGTGATTGTTGGTGAGATTGGAGTTATAAAAAAGTAAGTAGTAAACTACATTGAGGTAGTCGAAAGCTCTAGAGAAGAAGTGAGTAATCTATCTTGGATAGGCAGAAAGCTTGTGTGAGTTTTGAGTTAGTAAACTCTGAGAGGTAGTCGAGATAGCTCAAAATTAGAAAGGTTAGTAAACTCTGAGAGGTAGTCGAGAAAGCCTTAGGAAGTGATTAGTGAATTTCTCTGAAAAGATCGGGGAGAGTGGGCGTAGGAGCTTGAGTCTACGAACCACTATAATTTCTTTGTGTTCTTTGCTTTCTATTTTTGCTTGATTTATCTGTTGCATTACTTTGTCTTGAAAGCATATTTTCAGCGATATTTGGTTGGAATCAATCCTTTGAAAGTTGCATATAAATTGAATCACGACCTAATCCTTTATTCCATTAAAGGAAGGTTTTTGACAAAAGCTTAAGCGAAGTATAAACTAAGGGCCAACCATTCCCACATCTCGAGTAGCTAGAAACGGATAGTTACCAAAGCCTGAACTTACTCTTACGAGGGTTGATAAGTTAGTTATCGATCCAAGCAATTTCGGGATCTCTGGCTTCGGGATCGGTTGGGATTATCTGAAGTGTCTGGAAATTCGAGGATCCTTTCTCTCGAGATAGACTTTGACTTCGAGGCGATTTGTGCTTCTCGGGACCAAATCATCGAGGACTTTGACCCCCAAGTGACCTCGATAAAAAAAAAAGTTTTAAAAATCTTGAACCGTGTATTCTTGAGTGATTAATATTTCTAAATAACATTAGCGGTGTTCTAATTTTGAGATTCGGTTCATGATCAAGAATAATCGAACACTTTAGATTATTCAAGAATTCATGAGTATGCACATCAGAAAGATGATCAACATTTGAATCAGCATGACAAAGGACTATCTGAGCTCAAATAAGTATGTGATTCATTTTCATTAACAAGAATCATGTGATCGTTTATGGACCTAACAACATCCAACGTATGAGTGAAAATTTCTATGTTTGAGCAAATAATTGTGATCGTCCATCATGTTCATAAAATCAGGATAAATACTATGAACAATAGGACCGATCAGATCATCACTACTTCTAAACAAAATATCATATGAAATTTCTACATCAAAATTAGACTCAGTTTGTGATCCTACACTTCAATCTCCAATAGATGTTAACCAATTTAGAAGAAAAAAAAACTCTCAATTTATGTAAACCATCAGCCGATTCTAAATTCTGCAACCGCATTGTTGATACCAAAAATATGATAGGATGATTAAGGCATTAATGTGGCTATGATTGACATCAAACTATTTATGATTTGGAGTTGGTAAGAATTAATGAAGAACAAAGGGAATGTTCTTCATTAAAGAGATGATGATGTGCTTTAAAGCTTAATATTTGGAGTGTTGGAAAGCAATAAATTGCAAGAGTGTTTGGGCCAAAGGCCTCTTTTTTGGCTAATAAAGTCTTTGTATTCAATGTGAATGTTGGAACCCTTAAATGAGCCTTAATTACATGTATTTATACTACAAACCCTTGGGGTATAGCCCCCCTAGGGACCTAGGACCTAGACATTTAATGGCGTCTTGAGGTGCATTAAATGGCCTTGACTCTGATTCTTGGGAAGCGTGCTTTCGAGGCGGAAAAGGCCGGGCAACCTCTTTCTTAGGGATTGCTTTCATTTGGAGGTCATTTGGTCTTGTTCAAGGTCGCGAACACAAAATCTGAGGTCGCTCATCTAATCCGCCCTTATTAGGGTAACCTGTTTAATTGTTTTCTGAAAGCCAGAAAATAGTTTCCCGTTTGGGGAAAGTCTCCTCTGGTCCGACTTTCTTCCCGAGGCTCAGAGTTGCAGGCTTTGCCATTGAGGACATAATGCCTCCCCGGTCATGACCAGGGGTCTTGTCGGTCATGATCATCCCATTTCGGGTGGCTAGACCTTGCCCGACCTAGATATAGTCTGATCCTTTCATTATGGCGACACATGTCTAGGTCGCGAGACGGATAAAACTAAGGGCTTCCTCGGGTGTATTATGTAACTTACCCCTAGATGTTAGGCCTCCCGTTCAGATAAATTATTCGGTCACAACAATTGCCCCCGGGTCTCGCCCGCTGTCGAGCTTCGGCCGGGGATCTGGTATCGACAGCGTCTTGACTTCGCTTAAATTTTAGGCTTTTTTGGATTGATTGCAACATTTCGTGTCCCAGGGCAGTTTTTCAGTGACATCTGCGGCCACTTTTGCAGGTGTGATGATGGCACGTGCTTGTCACGCGCCGGATTCCAAGGGTCACGACACGTGGGTGGCCTCGATCCGCGAGCTCCACGCGCCCTAAAATTTTCTATATAAGTGAGATCCTCCTCACTTTCTCCACTTTGAACTCTCCCGCTTACTCTCAGCCTTAGCTCCGCCGCGCCTGATCGTTGCCGTCGCTGGAATTTGCAGATTTTAGGTAAGGTTTTCCCCAACCCTTTCTTTTTTTGATGACTATCTCCCCAACCAAATCTACTTCGAACTTCCTTGCCGGAGAGGGCTCCTCTGCCCCGCCACAGGAATCTAGGCATTCAACACCGACTACAGGAACCAGCAGCGGTCATCCAATTTTTGAAGTCTCTTCTAGCTCCGCCACCCGCAATGAGATGAGCACCGGAGATTCAGACTCCGACTCTCATTTTTCTGATTTCCTCCGGGAAGATGATGCCATGGACGGTGATGACGATGACCAGGTGGTGATTCTAGGGGAGTATGGTTCAAACTTTCGGATTCTCTCGGGCCGAGGATGCTTGGTGGGTTAGGGAGCAGTGGAGTTCGGGTCAAGCCCATCCCCCAAAGGTCGGCCCATCCGCTAGATCGGGAGTTGCGAAGACTCCCTCCGTGATGGTGATCCCTACTGCCCGGGCTGGGGCCTCCCCTTTTGAGCTTACTTTCTAGGAATATCAGGCCAACTTTCCTTACCAGTGCCCCTCGGGGTGACCTACCGAGAGGAAAGGTGTGAGGGAGGAAGATGTTCGCTTTATGGCGGGCACGCTTGCTAGCTCAGTGCAGGAGACCGAGCTCAGATTCTTTCAAGAATGGTACGAGGTCCCTACTGACGTTCACTTCTGGGTCCCGACCTTGGATGAAAGGGCCGACCAACCTCCCGAGGGATGCTTTGCTGTTAATGAGGGCGCCATGGAGGCCGACTTGTGATTTCCCCTCCACCCGAGGATCATCGAGATCTTAAATCAATGGGATCTCGCTCTGACCCAGAATACTCCCAATGGGTGGAGCACGCTGATCGGTCTGTTGTCCGTGTTCGGGTCTATCCAGCCCGGTTATCTTCCAGGGGCCGATGAGATCATCTTGCTGACTAACCTCGTGGGGTCCAAGCCGAGGAGAGCAACTGGTACTATTTGCGGGCTCGCCCTAGCAATAAAATCATCAAGGATGTCCCGTCCAAGGTCGATGGATGGAAATCAAGGTTTTGGTGGGTTTCTGGGGATTGGCGGAGCCCAGTGGACGAGCTGGACCGAGGTGGTCAGATCAACATTCGGACCGAGTTCGGCGTTTCCCAAAGTAAGTCCGCATATTGTTTTAGTTTCCCAAGTTACTGATTTGACTCCGTTTTCTTTTTGCAGCCAAGAATCAAGAGGAGCCCCTTTTTTCACAGTTTTTGGCTCGAGTGGTCGTGGTCTGCCGGAAAAAGTTCATCGATAGGTCGCTGAAGACGTTGAACTCGAATGAGGCTCGGAAAGACTCGGGCATACTGATCGGGCCTAACCACCTACGATCTCAATTTCCACGAGGTAAACATATTTTTTCTCTCCTTGACCAAAAGTTTTTTTCTTGGTTTTTAAATAATCTCCCTGTGACAGCTGCACCTCGCTTCGCTCTTCCCTTCATCCCCACCCCCGCAGAAATCGAACTAATGGATGCCAACAACCCTATCGCTCTGAGGAAGGAGAGGATGAAAATCCTCGCGGATGCCCGTGCCAAACAAAAATCTCGGGATAAGGAGGCCCGGGAGCAAGCTCAAGGGGTCGCGACCGAGGAGTTTGCAACCCCATCTGCTGGGGGGCTCGAGGTCGAGACAGAGACCGGGCCAGGGGGTGTTGCACCCACCTCCGGGGTAGGAGGGAGCTCACAGAAGAGGCGAGATCGCGACCTCCGGTCTTCCGAAGACCGCTCCAAGAAGAGCCAGCACGACATCCCCGCCGACAAACCATCCAAGCCCAAGAGCTCCCGCCGTGGCCGCATCCCGGAGGGCGAGCGCGAGAAGGACGACAAGTCCTACTTGGGTTGGTGTCGGCCGATCGAGTAAGTATTATTATTCCTCTCTGTTATGTTTGGTCGCAATCTGGCCGTGTATTAAACCTGTTTATTCTGTTTCTTTCGCAGGGATGGGTCCTCTCATCCCGTCCTTGTGTCCAATTTCCTCCGGAGCCGATCTCCCTACTCTCTCCGCGAGTTCCCAGATTACCTCCGCTGGGCTTGTTTGCTCCCTGCCAGGTCATGGACCATCGGCTTGGACCAACAGGTCGAGGAAGCTGGTCCGGTGGGCAACATCCAGCTGGCCATGGTGTACAGTGGTCGGATGATGGCGGCCATGGCCAAGGCCTCAGAGGACTTCACCTCAGTGGACGAGCGAGTCCAGATGGCCGTCGGGGAGAAGAATGCTGCGGAGGCGGCCAGGAGGGAGGCCGTGGACTAGAAGAACGTGGCCCTCGGCTTGGTGGAAATGACGAAGACTCAGGTTGGGAACCTTGAGTGGAAGGTCGCGGAGCTGGAGACCTCGGTGGCGGGCCTGGACGTGGAGCTGAAGGCCAGCCGGGTGGAGGTCGGGATATTGCGGGCGGACCTAGATCTCAGGGAGAATGTCGTCCAGGAGAAGGATGAGATGCTCCGCCTTCTGCGGGAGGAGCTTAAAGGGAAAGATGTCGAGCTCGCTGCCCTTAAGGAAGAGAACGTCGTCTTCGAGGGTGTGGGTAACTTTGCCTCGGTGGAGGCCATGGCGAGGTGCATCCGAATTGCCCGTGCCTTTCCGGAGGGGTCGGCCCTAAAGGGGGCTTTGGTGGCAGAGCTGTCGGCATTTTTTGACCGTAACCCGCCGAAGCCCTTCGACTCCTTCCCGATCGCCGACCTTGGACCCGATGGACTCGACCTGAGTCTGTTCGAGGGTGTTGAGGACTTGGATCTCTATGATCCGGCCTCGGTCACTTCGACAACTGGCCCAGGGAAGGTCTTAGAGGGAGACACCGCCCCCGAGCTCTCACCCACGCCGATGGAAAGGGTGGATCCGGTTCCGGAGGCCCAAACCTGAGTCCGGCCTCTTAAGCAAATCCTACCATGTTTTCTCCTTTTATTTTTTATATTTTTTTCTGCCCACGAAGGCCACGCTTGTACAGTCCTTATTTCAATGGAATGCCCCACGGGCTTTTATTATTTTTTGTTCCGCTTTACTTGTATTGTCATATTTTATTGCAACTTAGCGAAAAACAACTTATAGCTCGCTCATCTTTCTTACATCGTCTTAAAAGATTGCGACTTAAAGGATTTGGAAAAGTTTGGAATATTTTTGAGTTATCGAGCCCGCCTTTGTCGTCTTAAGAAATTGTGACTTAGCGAACTCTAAACTTGTCATTCGCTTGGAGCTGTCGAACTCGCATATTTCGTCTTAAGATATTGCGACTTAGCAATCTCGATTTATCTTATACTTCAGTTTATCGTGCTCACATATGTCATCTTAAGATATTGCGACTTAGCGACCTCGATTAACTTATAATCTTGTACTTTAGTTTATCGTGCTCGCATATGTCGTCTTAAGATATTGCGACTTAGCGACCTCGATTAACATAATCTTGTACTTTAGTTTATCGTGCTCGCATGTGTCGTCTTATGATATTGCGATTTAGTGTCCTCGATTAACTTATAATCTTGTTAGAGGTCCGCAGACTGTCCTGCCCCCCTATTTTTTGATTTAATAGAGAATAAAATGGGAAAATTGGAACTTTGTATTTATGCAGGAATAATCACTACATTCATTACCGAGGTAAGTTCCTATACTATATATTAGTAAGTTCGGGCTAATGCCCCCTTCTACTGATAGTATTTCTTCAGAAAGGTCGCGTTCCATGGATACTGAGCCGGAATGCCATTGACATCTTCGAGCTCGTATGCTCCGTTAGGTAGTATCTTTGTGACCTTAAAAGGCCCCTCCCATGTTGGGCCGAAAACTCCTTGATTGGTCCCTTGTATCTTTTTCAACACGAGGTCTCCTCTGCGGAATTGGCGAACTCGCACCTTCGAGTTGTAATACCTTTCCGACCTTTGTTTGTATGTCGCATTGCGGATGTTCGAGTTGATAAGTTTTTCTTTGAGGAAATCGAGATTGGCCTCTTGAACTCGGTCATTGGTTTCATCGATAGCTCATGATGTTCGATATGTCGGGAAATGAACCTCTGCTGGGATGACTGCCTCTGACCCGAAGGCGAGGGAGAAAGGTGTTTCCCCTGTTGAATTCCGGCAGGTGGTCTGATATGACCAGAGTATCTCGGGAAGCTTGCTCGCCCAAATCCCTTTTACTCCTTCGATCCTTGTCTTGAGTGTGTGCTTGATGATCTTATTAACCGTCTCAACCTGGCCATTTGATTGCGGGTGATAGGGGGTGGAGAAAAGCTTGGTGATCCGCCATTTCTCGAAGAAAGCCCTGATTTCCCATCCGTCGGATTGCTATCCGTTATCCGACACAATCGCCTTAGGTAGGTCGAACCTGCATAGGATGTTCTTCCATATGAATCGAATGATCGATGCCTGATCCGTGCTCCCGAGGGCTTCTGCTTCTGCCCACTTAGTGAAGTAGTCGACCGCGATCACTGCGAACTTGACCGTTCCCGGTGCCGTGGGTAGTGGTTCGATCAGGTCGATGCCCCATTTGGCGAAGGGCCATGGGCTGTAAATAGATGCGAGCTCTTCTGGGGCCACCCTAATTTTTGGCGCGAAGATCTCACACCTTTTGAATGCTTTAGCGAAGTCGAGGGCGTCTTGTTTCAATGTGAACCAGAAATAGCCCTGTCGCAGGACCTTGTGGGCGATTGAGTGCCCTCCAGCGTGGTTACCACATACCCCTTCATGAATTTCCTTTATGATCTCTTTACCGACCTCGGGGGTTACACATTTTAGCAAAGGGAGGGCGAAACCCCGCTTGTATAGTTGGTTGTCGACGATCGTATATCTGCCTGCCCTTAGTTGAAGTCGGCGGGCCTCGACCTTGTCAGTGGGGAGCTCGTCGTCCTTAATGTACTTAATGATCGGACTCATCTAGGTAACTTCCTCGGTTGCCACAGGCGTGACAAGGGCCGGGCTGCCCGATGGGGCAACGAGCTTGATGATTGTTATGTCTGACATATCGGCCGCTCCTTCAGATGTTGCCAACCGAGCTAGAGCATCTGCTTAGGTGTTCTTCTTTCTAGGAATTTGGGATATCTCGACCTGCTCGAGCTTTTCGATCAGATTTTGGGTTATCTTGTGGTAAGCCATCATCCGTTCATTTCTCGCCTCGTACTCACCCATCATCTGGAAATCTACCAGGTGAGAATCGCAAAAAATCTTGACGCGTTGTACCCCCATGGCCATGGCCATCTCTAGGTCGTTGATCAAAGCTTCGTACTTGGCCTCGTTGTTCGTCGCTTGGAAATCGAAACGGATTGTGGTTGTGAAGGATCTTCCTTCCGGGCTGATTAGTACTACGCCTGCCCCAGCTCGGTCACTGGTTGCCGAGCTATCCACATATAACTCTCAGAGTTTCCCCACGAAGTTCTCCTGTCTGGTCGGGAAAGTCAGTTCCACGAGGAAATCCGCCAACGCTTGTGCCTTTATTGACATCCGGGGTGCATATGTGATGCTGAACTGCCCAATCTCAACCGACCACTTGAGGCATCTTCCTGCGGTATCTGGTCGGTGAAGTATTCACCGCAAGGGTAACGAGGTCAGGACCTCAACATGATGGTCAAAAAAATATGGTCGGAGCTTTCGGACGCTCATTACGAGCGCATAGGCGAATTTCTCTAGAGGGGGGTATCTTAGCTTGGCGTCGTTCAAATTTTGGCTCACGAAATAGATCGGCAGATGGTCTTACCCCTCAACCCGGACCAATACGGCACTTAATGCGGTGTCCGGGGCCGCCAAGTAAAGGTAAAACTTTTCCCCCGGGACGGGCTTCGCGAGAATCCGTGCGTTTGATAGGTAACCTTTTATGTTCTCGAACGGGAGATGGCTTTGAGTTGTCCACTTGAATTTCCCCTTCCTGATTGTATCAAAGAACGGTTTACATTTGTCCCCCATCCGCGAGATAAAATGATTTAGAGCGGCCAACTGCCCTGTCAACCTCTGAACTTCCTTGATGTTCTGTGGTGCAATCATGTCGAGCATAGCCTGGATCTTGGTCGGGTTCGCCTCAATCCCGTGATGGCTCACCATATGCCCCAAGAACTTTCCGGACTCCACTCCAAAGTTGCACTTCTTGGGGTTCAATTTCATCTTATATTGCTTTAAGATACCGAAGGCTTGGGTGAGGTCCCCCAAATGGTCCTCTCTTCTCTTGCCTTTAACCACCAGATCATCGATATACACCTCCATGGTCTTGCCGATTTGGTCTGCGAACATGCGATTGACCAACCTCTAATACATTGCCCCGGTGTTTTTCAGACCAAAAGGCATGCGCTTCCAGCAGTAGATGTTCTTTTATGTCAGAAAAGAAGTGTGATTTTGGTTGTCTTGCTGCATGGCTATTTGATGGTAGCCCGCGAATGCGTCCATGAACAACATCACCTCGTGTCCTGCCGTATTGTCGATTAGGTGGTCGATGTGCGGCATGGGGAAATGATCTTTGGGGTAAGCGTCATTTAGATCAGTAAAATCAATGCACAACCTCCATGAGTTGTTCGCCTTTTTTACTAACACCGCATTTGCTACCCATTGAGGCTTATCAGCTTGCTCGATTAACTGGTTATCTAGGAGCTTCTTAACCTCCTCGGCCAGGGCCGCATATTTCTCAGGACCAAACTTCCTTCTCTCCTGCGAGACTGGTTTTTTTGAAGGATTGATGTTGAGCTGATGGCAAGCGACCTCGGGATCTATCCCGACCATATCTCTGTGGGACCAGGCAAAAACGTCCAAGTTGGCTTTCAGGAACTCGATCACCTGACTTCACATTTCGGGACCTAGGGTGGTCCCGATGATCACCTCCATCTCGGGCCGGGATTCACTAACTGGGACTCTCTCGAGCTCTTCCACTGGTGTGGCACGTTGCCCTTTCGCCCATTGCGGATCATCAATAGGCTCGTAACCTATTCTGGGCTCGAGATCAGCAACTTCCTCACCATCGGCGACTTTCATTCTTTTGTTGGGTATGTTTGTTGGTGACGAGGTCGGGTCGTCGGGATAATCTTTTATCACTACTAAGATTTCCCCCATCTCGAGGGTCTCCATGGTCGCGACTGGCTCGGCATCGACCTATAACAAACATCCTCTAGACATCACTTGATTTCCCTTGATCGTCCCTACGGGCCCTCCCGGGGTTGGGAATTTGATGCAATAATAGTAGGCCGAGGTTGCTGCCCCGAACTCATGTTCGAAAGGTCTTCCCAAAAAACCGTTGTATATCGAGGGAAGATCAACAATGATAAAATCGAGCTGCCTCATCACCCTTACCTCCAGATCACGATCCGAGACCAATTCGACTGCCAACAGGATTGCCCCATAGGGCTTCACGGAAGAGTCCCCGAACCCCTTGATAGTGAGGTCGCAAGGTTCGATATATTCGGAGAAGTTACCGATCTGGTCGAGAGCGCTTTTTAATAAGATGATGCAGAAGGAGCCGTTATAGATTAGTAGACGATGAACCATTACCCCCATGATCTTGGTCGAGATCAATATGGGGTCATTATTCGGATATTGCACCCCTTGCTTATCTTTGTCCGAGAAAGTGAGCGAACTGGTTTTCTTGGTTAACTTGGGAGCATATGATTTAGAGCTCGTATTTCGGCTTTACGCCTACATCGCGACATAAGCATCGAAGTGAGGATCCCGCCGATGTTACCTCCCAATGAAGCGATCATCTGGACGGCCCTTCCCGCGGCATTGTCAGGAAAATGGGGAAGGGGTCGCTGGCCGACTGGCCCTGGATTTGCCTGAGGCCGTTGTGGTTGTGGCTGATTGTTTGGACGTTTCTTCACGTAGTCATCTAGCTTTCCATCCTCATAAAGCTTCCACAATTGTCGAAGAAGGTCGCGACATTCACTGGTGTTGTGTCCGATGCTCTCATGGTAGTGGCAGTATTTGTTGGGATTCATCTTCCCGTTCTCCTTTGTGATTTTGCGGGGTTGATCCAAAAGTTTCTTGTCCTTGATTTGATCATAGACTTCGTTTTGAGTGGTGCTTAGTACCCCCAACAGCTTGACCTTGATTTCGTTGTTAAAAGGCTTAAAGTTGTTGGTCTTGCGATGGCCACCACTTTTCTTATGTGAGCTCGGCTCTACTGTCACGGGCTTCTTTACCTCACCCTCTTGGACTTGCTCCCCCAAGCGCAGGGCCATCATCTCAGCCCGGCTAATGTGATTTCCTGCCTTATATCGGAACTCCGCATATGAACTCGGGTATTCCTTATGCATGAGTTTCCACAACTTAGTGTTGAATCGTAAGCCTCGAACAGCTCCAATCACTTTGACCTCATCTCCCATGGGTTCGCCGCCTAGGAGAAAGTTATCGACTCTTTCGATGTAGTCTCGGTCCGACTCCGTGGGACCCTACTGAATGGTCACGAAGAGTTATTTCGTTGGTTGCCTTGGGGCCAAGGTGACGAAATGGTTAAGGAAAAGACCGGCGAGCTGGTGGAAGGACTCGATGGAGTTCGGAGTTAGAGATTTGAACCACCTATAGGCCTGGTCGCCCATAGTGAGAGGGAAAAGCCGACATTGTGTCGCATCCGTGGCCCCCATGGAAGCCATGTGGTCGGAGAACTTCCCTAGATGAATGGTCGGGTCGGAGTCCCCATTGTACTAATTGATTGAGGTCATGTTGATTTTGACCTATGCCGGGGCATAGACAATGGCCGGGACTAAGGGCGAGATCGGGATGAGAGTCGACGTTGCGGGTCCTTCTTGCTGGTCTAATCGATCCTGCAGCTTCTTGAGAGTCTCTTTGATGGCCTCGAGCTGCTCATTTCTGTGGTTAGGAGGTCGATGAGATGCTCGCGAACCTAAACCAGATAGTATCGAGGCCTTGACACCTCATTCCTTCGACCTCGAAAATCCTCTACCTCGAAAGAGGTTTCCAAGTTACGCTGGATTGTGAAGGAGTCGGCTCTGGATTCATTCTGGTGACCTCAGGGCTTTCGAGGTGCGTGGCTATCCAATCTCTCAAAGATGGACTCAGACTGTCGTGCTTGTGGGAAACTTCCTTTGAGAGGGGAGGGAGTTTTTTCCCGAGGAATCTGGGCACGGCATGCCCCGCCGGACTCCCTCGTCGTGTGGTTGGTCTTCGCTGGTCTGTGCCTGGGTCGAGAATTTTCGTCCATCTTTCCCTTTCCCCGGGATTCAGATAGGCGGTGGGACTCGGCTCGCCGATGTGGCCTGCTATGTTTGCCAGCGAGGTCGCGTTGTCGCCGCCGGAGGATTTTCATAGCCTCCCTGAGGTCCTCCGGAGTTTTGATGTCGGCCAGGTTCTTGAGGGGGCCTTCATTGCTGGAAGCGGCCTCCTCTTGCCGGCCGGAAGCTTGCACCCCCGTGGATGCCATGGCAAAGCTTCGAGTATGATGAGGTTATGAAGATTCGAATGAGATTATTGAAGATTTGAAGATTCGAAAGGGTGTATCAATAGAAAACTGGAAAAATTCTAGTGAAAGACCCTTCTTCTAGCGCCAATTGTTGATACCAAAAATATGATAGGATGATTAAGGCATTAATGTGGCTATGATTGACATCAAACTATTTATGATTTGGAGTTGGTAAGAATTAATGAAGAACAAAGGGAATGTTCTTCATTAAAGTGATGATGACGTGCTTTAAAGCTTAATATTTGGAGTGTTGGAAAGCAATAAATTGCAAGAGTGTTTGGGCCAAAGGCCTCTTTTTTTGCTAATAAAGTATTTGTATTCAATGTGAATGTTGGAACCCTTAAATGAGCTTTAATTACATGTATTTATACTACAAACCCTTGGGGTATAGCCCCCCTAGGGACCTAGGACCTAGACATTTAATGGCACGCAGGGTGCATTAAATGACGCCGGCTCTGGTTACTGGGTAGCGTGCTCGGGCGGAAAGACGGAGCGACCTATTTCCTAGGGATTGCTCGCTGGAGGTCGCTGGTACTGTTCCCGAGGTCGCGAACCCAAAATCTGAGGTCGCTTATCTGATCCGCCCTTATTAGGGTAACCTGTTTAACTGTTTTCTGAAAGCCAAAAAACAGTTTCCCATTTGGGGAAAGTCTCCTCTGGTCCGACTTTTTTCCCGAGGCTCAGAGTCGCAGGCGCCGCCATTGGGGACATGTGCCTCCCCCAGGTCGCGACCCGGGGTCTTGTCAGGTCGCGGTCATCCAGCTCGGGTGAGGCTAGACCTTGCCCCGACCTAGATATAGTCTGATCCCTTTCGTATGAGCGACCTGTCTAGATCGCAGACAGATAGAGCTAGGACTTCCTCGGGTGTATTATGCAACTTACCCCTAGATGTTAGGCCTCCCGCTCAGATAAATTATTCAGTCACAACACGCATATTCCTTGCAAGTTTCAATAAGATACAATCATTTCCACAAAAGAGATGAATTTATTGTAACATGAACAATATCATGCCTCATTCCTTTTGGAATAACCTGCAATATTTGTCAGAATCGCCTCCAAACACAACAGTCTTATCACCAAAAAATATTCCAAAATATTACAAATCGACCAGCTACATAATATCCTTCAAAGTAGTATCAAGAGCTTCAGTACAATATCTATTTATCATCGGAGCTTCATCCTATATAATGAGATCAGAGTCAATCGAAAGTTCGGCAAGATGACTATCCTAATTAATATTGAAAGTAGAATCTTTGGTAGCATTAATTGGAATGACAAACCTAGAATTGCAGACTCACCAACCAACATATATTTTGAAGACCAAATCGTGCACTTGCCTCTCCTTTTCATGGGCACAATCAACCAAGTGTAACTTTAATATTTTCTTAGTGTCTAAAAGAACCAAAATCTCCCAATCCATGTGGCAAATAAACCACTAAATCGAAAAAAAGAAAACATCAATTTATGTACTAAAATTTAAAACACAAATCGGCACATATATGATTACAAAAATAAAAAAGAAACGTACAAAGTTGAAATTAAGTGTATTTATTCTCAAATTTGAAGCAATTTAAATCATTTCATCTTCCAGTAAGAATCTCGAGGTACGACATCGGCTTTAAAAAAAACTTGTAAATAAATTCATCGAAACTTCCAAGATATTTGATTGTTCAACAATATAAGTTAAAATCAAGTGTCATGGATTTGCAAGAATGTAGAAGTCTCATGTTTATCTTAGAGGCAGATTTAAAATATATATATGAATTTTTTTGTGTTCCTTTCTTCCACCCTGATTGATCCCAAAACTGTTCAATTTTAGATTTCTTGGAGTATCTTTCTGCGAAGACTCATTAAGATGAATAGTATGAACATTTTTCATGACGAAACCAAAATAATTAGTTTTGAGTACCTAAAATCAAATCGAGATTTTTTTTAAAGTCTCAAATGGACATTTTATCACAAAGAACTTGCACTTGACTAAACTTTTGTGCATAAATGTATTCTTTAGGTAATTAGGGAAAAAGGGAAAAAAAAGAAAATTATGATTATTATAATCCTAAATATTAATCTCAATTTATAGGAAAATGCAATTAATATCATATCATATCGAGTCCAAGGAAACAAATAAAAATATAACTGAAAATGAAACGAAAAATAACTAATCAACATGGAAGGAAATTAAGGACCAAATTCAATTTTTCCGTCCTTTTAGCCAGTCAAAACTAAGGACGGAAATATTAAATTTGATAAACCTATTTTAGCTAGTTCAAGGTTAAACAACTGCATTTGGTAAACTTAAGGGACTATATCTAAAGTTGGAGAAAGTTAGCGTACTAAAATCAGAATTAGTGAAAGTTATAAGAAAGAAAAAAGGCATTTTTATACCATTATTTAATATTGTATATTTGCAATATATTTATATTTCTTATTCTAATTTATAAACTAAATGTATTCTTAAATATAATGTATATACAATTGCATATCATGTTGGTTTAACGTTTGTTGTATTCACATTATTAAAATATTATTTTAATACATATTTAATAATATTGTATAAGTTATAATTATATTTTAAATGCTCATGCATTATCATCATTATATTTTAATTTGAATAAATAATATGTCATTATATCTAATCCTATAATTTTAAAATCAATTTCTCCAACATAATTTGTGTGTAGAGATGAATGTAACTTTATATTTTCTTTATCCCGGATTAACTTACACCATTTGATCGGCACACAAAATAATAAAGTTGAGTAATGAGTAGGATTGTGAGGGGTAATTTTGTAAACTATTATGTATAAAGTATAGAATTAATGGATTTGAGTATTTATATGTGTGGGTCTAAAAGTAATAACATTTTGTGTAATATTGTGGATATTGTGAGGATGAAGTTTATGGAGGACTTTCTACTTTTAGAGCGTGCAAATTATTTTGGGACATCTTTATAAGTAAAGTATTGGTCCCGGTGTAAATGATTCTTACACGTGTATGGGGGAATACACGTGTTCAGTGATTTTTTAAACTTTTCACAAAACTGAAATCAGTGGGTCAGGTTGTCCTGAGAAACAGCCCTGTGAAGCACAAATTACTCTGATCAAAGTCTACTGAGACAATAACACTGAGCGGCTTTCAGTAGCTTCAGATTAGCCCAACTGATCTGAGATCTAAAATAGAGTCCAAATAAGCTTGGAGTAGATAACTATCTTACTGACTACTCAGGTGAGTTTGATCAGTTTGACAACTATCTATACTAGCTTATCTAGTGTGCGGAATGTGTAGACCCTAAGTTTATACTCGTTTTATCTTGCTGAAATTTTTTATCACTTAGTAAATCAGTGATTAAGGCTGTGATCAGTTCAATGCAAATTCAGTGGATTGATTCCAACTGATTATCAGAAAACTCAGTATGCTTTTAGGGAAAATATGCAACAGATATAATGCAAAGCAGAAAGCAAATAACACAGCAAGTTATAGTGGTTCAGAGGCTCAAGCTCCTACGTCCACTCTCTCTGATCCTCAGAGAAATTCCTTAACTCACTACTACTACTACCTTAAGCTTTCAGACTGAACTCAGCAGCTTACCAACTTTCTTTTACGAGCATTCATGTTGAACTACACTGCAGCTTACTAACTCAAACACACACAAGCTTTCAGACTGTCACAAGCAGCTTACTAACTTCCTCTCTAGAGTTTTCAAGCTGAACTCAACTGCAGCTTACTAACTCTTTACAACTCTCACTTTCCAACAATCACACACACAAACTTCCTAAACAATAGGGTTTGGGTCTGGTTGGTTTTCAACTAAGGTGAGATATCATTTTACAAATAAGAACAGATGTAAAGGCTAGGATATCTCTTACTAAGCTTTGGATACTTAACAGATTCTAGGCATAGTAAATGAGCTCTCTTCAAAGTGAAACACTTGGAAAATCTTAGGTTTTTCGAGTGCTTCAAATGTAAGAATACGAATGAGCTCTGGAGTTGCTTGATTTTCCATAACCTTGCAATGGAGAAGGTCACTGGTATTTATAGGCAGCTCACCAAGGTCTCTCTTGAGAAACTATCCGTTGGAGGAGATAGCATCAAGGGTTTCCTTATTTGGTTAGTGGTAAATGGCTATTTTAGGGTTTGAAAACGCTCTTGCATGGTTTGGGTAATATGTAACCAATGCAGCCAATCACTAAGTTTTTGCATTCTGGAACTCAGTACATCTGACAATTCAGTCCCACGTCGCTTTCTGTGTCAGTGAAGTACGTTGTTGTCTCTCTCTGATTGGTTCAACTTTAGTGAGTAGAGACAAATAAGACGGTTCTTTTATGTCAATATCTCTGAATGAGACAACCTTAAATGACACTTAGTTATATTTCCTTTTGTCTGCAATTGAATATTTGGCCAACATTTATTTCTCATAAATGTACAAGACTTCCTCAGTCTATTTGTCCTCAGGTAGATAATCTTCAGGTCAGGTCTTTAGGTCTTCAGGTTGATCTGAGTCTTCAGGACGATCTGTACTCAGTACAACTAAAGTCTTCTGAGTCTTCAGGTATATTGGTCCTCTTACTGAGTTCTCACTCAGTGTGTCTAACCTATACACTCAGAGATATCTGCTGACTATATACTTTGCAGATATTTCCTGAACTAATCTATACTGAAACCTGTATTCTAATCTACCTTAGATCATTCTGAACATGTCATACTCAGGGGTTTTGAGATCTAATCAAAATCTTTTTATATATTAAATTCATCTCCCAACATAAAGTGTGCAAGTTATTATATGAGGTGGAGGGAGTAATTACTTTGAGTGTTGTTCTTAATATGTGATGACTCATCAATTCCTCTAATTTAGTCTCGGAGACTCGGAGAATCTGTTTCGTATCGCTTCAGGGCTTGAGATCTTGTAAGGAATATATGAATTTTTCTACAAAAATTTGTTCCATAAAACATATAAGTCATTACCACCTCTCAACAAAAATATAATCCAAAATTTGTACATCAAGATCATACTTAGTTTGTGATCCTATACTCCCATCTCCAATAGATGTTATCCAATCAGAAAATATTTTCAACTCGTTTAATCCTTTTGTCAATCTCGAGCTTTGCAACAGTATGCTCCTTGTAAGATTCAGTAGAGTACAATTATTACACATAACAAATGAATTGATTGTAGTGTGAATTGGATGCTACAATAATGACAATTTTTATCATTAGACCTCAAATCTGCAAAAATGTCTTCCATATAAATGTTATCATGCTTCCACCATATATATACAATTTAAACTTGTGCAAGGAGGTATTTACTTGAATTCATTATTCAATTTATATTGTATAAAGCAAATAATATTTTTTCTAAATTATATTTTCAAGATCTACTTGTTACTTTAATTTCTTAGTTAAAACATGATATTTTTATTAAAAATACCCTTACGTGAGAAAAGGACTACCCCTAACTTTTATTCAACGAAAATAGTCTCCGTTAAAATTTGAACGACAATCTACGGCAAGGAGTCAATGTAAGCATGTGTATCAAAGCCAAATATCATGCACTACTTTCATCTAGAATCTTAGCTTCAAGAACATTATCATTCAACCTTGTAATAACAAATCTACATATGGAAAAACATTATATTACAAATTATTTGAAGAAATAATAGACATTCAACTTTTAAAATGAGATATATATATATATATATATATATATATATATATATTAATTATAAGGGGAAAAAATATGGTTGCATTGCAAAAATACCTTGAGTGATCAATATTCTTCAATAACATTATTGGTGTTCCAACTTTTGCTATCAATTCATGATCAGGAACACCCGAACACTTCATATTATTCAAAAATTCATGAATATGCACATCATAAAGATGATCAACATTTGAATCTGATCGGACTATCAGAGCTCAAATAAGTATGTGATTTCTCACTTGATTCATCTAAATCATGTGCTCTTTTATGGACACCTATCAACATCAAATGTAAGAGCGAGAATTGCACTATTTTACAAATAATTATGATCATCCATCACGTTATCAAAATCAGGATAAATGTTATCAATAATAGTACTAATCGGATCATCACCACCTCTCAACAAAATATTATTCATAATTTGTATATCAGAACCATACTCAGATTGTGATTATATACTCCCATCTCCAATATATCTTACACATTCATAACATTTTCTTTTTGTATATAGCTTCAGTCGAACCCAAGTTCAACAACTCCATGTTCCTTGGAAGTTTCAAAAGAGTATAAAATTTTCACAAAAAATGATGAATTGATTGCAGCGTGAACAATATCATGTCTTGTTCCTTTAGGAATAACCGACAATATATGTTGGAAATCACCTCCAAACACAAAGGTCTTTCAACTAAAAAGGTAATCCAGATGACAATAGATATATGAGCTGCATAAGATCCTTAAAATTAGTATCATGAGTTTCAATATAATATTTGTTCATCATCAGAGTTTCATCCCATATGATGAGACTAATCTTCAAAAGCTCAGCAAGTTAATATTGCATGTACAATCTTCAGTAACAGTAATTGAAATGATAAATCTAGAATGAGCAGTACGTCCACCAGAAAGATGCTACATTAATGATAATCTTGGCATTCTACCTCGACCATGCAGACGTCTTCCATATAAATATTTTCCTGGTTCAATCATATCCATACACAAAAAATGCCCAACCGCTACCAGCATGAATAGACTTATTTATTATTTCATAAGCATTGCGGTGTTCATCATTATGTCTACTCATCAATCATCAAATACTCATACTCTATCTTCAACTTTGATATGTTGTATGCAAACTCCCTCATTAACAATCTATTTCGAGATAAAAAATTAGAATTAAAATCTGCTATCAGCATTCCTTAAAAGTCCTACAAAGATTTACCAAGAGGCCGCAACATATTATCAATCTTTATAAGACAACCACTCTTGATTTAGTCGTCAGTCATCCTTAATTTTACATAAATTTAAGATTAAATAAATATTGGATAATTTAAATAAATTTGAATTATTAAACATTACATAGCATTATATAAGACTTTCTAAACATATGTAGTAAAATATATCAGGAAATTGCGTAATTTCTCTACTATTTTAAAGAATACTGTCAGATAGATATCTCCAAGACCTTTCCCAAACTTCATAAGACGACCCAATGAACTAAAAGTTATAAGCATAACATCGAAGATGTAGATGTCCACCAGCTAGCATTCTTTATACCATCATAAAAAATTAGAAGTGGGACTCTCAGAAAAGAGTTTGTTGTTGTTATATACATAATGGTGACATAAACAACGTGATAAAGAGGTGCATTGCAACTAACAACCAAAAAAGGAACATGGAGCACTTAATTAGAAAATTAAAAAAATAATAAATTTTATAAGACAGATGGGAAAACACAATACACGTAAACTTGAATGACATTACCAAATATCTTTTCTCTCTGAATATCATTTAACAATCCGTCCAACTTTACCTTAAATATTCGAGAAAACTATATTCAATATTTTAAAAATATTATTTTATATTTTTGTATAAATGTTATATCTTTTAACTACATATACACTATATAATAGAATCATATAAGTAATAACCAAAACAAACTTTTTTTAATTCCAAAAATTTAAGCATTTCAGAACATTTTAATAAGCGCTATTTTTTTTTTTATATAATACTTCCGCAATTATCATGTAGGCACAATATTGTCTTCAAGTCCCTAAATTATAATCATGGACCTGGAACGTATAATTGACCATGACGAAAGAGGGCTTCCTAAAAAATATACTCCTACATGAGATAACGATTGACCCACATTTTTATTTATTTACATATATAACATTTGATGAAATCAATGAAAACTGTTTGCGCTGAATCTTGAACGACAATCTAGGATCAAAATGAGTTAATGAAGTCTCGGTATCAAAATCAAATGTCTAGAACTACTTCTGGTTAAAACTTTATCTTAAGTACCCTGTCACTTAACCTTGTAATCACTAACCTAGTTCTATTACACAACCCCTTTAAATGATCTATATTCAATTTCTTGTAAGTTCAATTAAAAGAAATTAGGACTTGGCATACATATGCGCAAAAGATTGATTAATACAATTTGAAGAAAAATGGAAGTCCCTAATCCATTCAATATCATTGATGCATTGTTGGAGAAAAAAGATTTTTTGGTCTCATAACTTTTCGGTAATCCATTTGTCGTCCAAAAAATCTAACTATCCAATTTTGGCACCATACTATCTAGATTGTCCAATTTTGGCGGATATTTTTCCCAAAAAACATAAATAACATCATTTTCAATCAGACGCAAGTCACGTGCCTGTTAAAATTGAGGGATTTTGAGGTCGTAGCTGACGTAAACACCGACTGTTAAAAAAATGAATAACTTTTAACAATCAGCGTCAACGTCGACTTGACGTGAAAAAAATGAATAACTTTTTAACAATTGACTTGCGTGACACGAAAAATGACATTTTTTCTGTTTTTCGAGAAAAACCCCAAAATTTTCTAGATAGTTTTGGGACAAAATTAGATAGTTAATTTTTGCAAAATCGAAAATGAGGTTATGGGACCAAAAAACTTTTTTTCTCTGCATTGTTGAGTTTACCCTTCACCACACTACAAAATGGAGCTAAAATTGGACAATCTAGATAGTTTTGGGACCAAAATTAGATAGTTAATTTTTTTGGGAGCAAAATCGAATTATAGAAAGGTTATGGGACCAAAAAACTTTTTTTCTCTGCATTGTTGAGTTTACCCTTCACCACACTACAAAATGGAGCTGAAAATCTATGTCCATGAACATATACAAAAAGTATAAACGAAGATTGTGAAATAATAACAAATGAGATATTTTGGTAAATATAGAAGCATAATGCTCTCGTGAAGGCAAGAAGTGTGAGAAAAATAACCGCGAAATGACTCTAGCACCTTCAATTGACATGACATATGCAGTTCCAAGTTGAATTTCCCTATTTTGCTCAATAATTCAACTTAAACATGAATTATCAAATTTCATTTACAATTTAAGTAATCCGCTTGATTATCTTGTCACATAACCACTTGATCTCTAGTTAATAAACTCGTATCAAGTGTTATTATTATTGTTTACAACTCTCATGCACATTTTTTCTAGTAAAAAACGAAGTGAAAATATGCTATACCGAGAAATTAAAAAATTATAACATACATGATATAGTGAAGTTGAAAAAAAAAATCTCAAAATATAAATGACGTTCCAATTTGTTTCAAATATGAATAAGCTATTTCTAGGATATCTAATTTAATTAAAAAATAATTTTGTTATTAAAAAAAACATAAATTGGGATAATATACAATTTAAATTGTTAATGGAATGATGCATGGCCAACACAATCAATTAAAAGGGCACCTGTTTGTAATAAAAGACACAAATTGAATAAAAAATTTATTTTTCAAGCACACAATAGAGTTGTATTAAGTAGTAAGTAATTGTATTGAACCAAAATGATGGTATTTGTTGATTAATAATAAAAAATAATATCAAATGACTATAATTATGCACTTACAAAAATAAAAATAAGAAATATTTATAGCCAGACTTGAACAATACTTGTATTGACTATTAAAATTGTAAAATTTAATATATGTAATTAATAATTCAATTAATCTAGTCGACTTTTTTATCACAATAGAATAACAAATTTATTCAAATAATTAATTGAATTTATCATTACATTTTGTATAAATAACAAATCTATCAAAATTGATAAACACTTTTACACATTTATGTATGCTATAACATATACATAATACACATAATTAAAAAAATTATAATAACAACCCTAAATGTTTTTTTTATTTTCACTATTATAATAACATTATTAATTATTTGTAAAACTATGAGTGAGTTAAAAAAATAATTACTATAATATATAAATAGTAATATAAGATGTGTGTATATATGTCAAATATTATTAGATGATGTGATAAAAAGTATAGAGACAAATAAAAATAGAGATTATCTTCAAAGTATGACTCCAATTTTATGTGAGACGTGTCATAAGATTTTTGAATGACCAAACAATTTTGATTTATAATACGCAGAAACTCTTCACCTTGTGATCCCATCAAATTGTCAACGTCGTGACATCTGATAGATTAACAAAATCGTCAGAGTGTTCTTGATTAACAAAATCACCATCGTGAAAACAATGAATCGAACGATGAATTAGAACAAACCAAAAAAAATAAATACATGCCAAAATCTAAATTTACATTTAAAAGTGTTCTCTATACAAATTATAATGAATCTTGAATCAAAAAATGAATTAGAACAAATCGAAAAACACAAATTCACAACATGTTGGGAGATGAATTTAATATATATAATTTTGATTAAGATCCCAAAACCCCTGAGTATGACATGATCAGAATGATCTTGATAGTTGAGTCAGGATTTAGTTTTAGAGTATTCAGGATGTTATCTGCAAAATGTATAGTCATCAGATATAGTTCAAGATAGGCTCACGAAGACTCGATTGTGAAACCGAGATATGAAGACTCGATGGGATCTTGAGGGCGAAGACTCAAAGACGAAAATTGATGTATCAGTCAATAGACTCAGAAGACTCTGAAGACTCAGAAGACCGTGAAGACTCAGAATACTCTGAAGACGCAAGACTGAAGACTGGAGATTGAAGATCAAGAATACTGAAGGCACAGTAATTACTGAAGACTCAGTAAGGTACTGAATGCTCAGTATGAACCTGAATGTTCCGAGACACTGAATATATCTATCTGAATGATGCAATACTGAGAAAAACGCGATTCCTTAAGAAAGTTAGATATTGCCAAGACATTCAAATGCAGACAAAAGGAACTAAGTCAGAAGTGTTGTTAAGGTTATATCAAACTCATAGTTTGTAACCAAAAGAGCCGTTGAAGGTGTCTACCTTTAACTGGAGACAAAAGTCAAAAAGAGGAAGACGACACTGTACCATATCTTAATCGACAAAGGATGGTCATTTGAAAAAAGATGTCAGATGTACAAAAGTTCCAGACTGCAAAAAGTGAAGACCGGCTACATGAAAGGTTATTGCCTAAAACGTGTTAGGGAGTTTCAAACCCTAAATATAGCCGTTTCTCACACACCTTAAGAGGAAACTCACGAAGCTATCTCTCCAATGGATAGTTTTCAAGAGTGACCTTGGTGTATGCCTATAAATACTGGTGACCCTCTACATTGTAAGGTTACGGAAAATTTATACGCAACTCAAGAGCTCAAACTTATTCTTGCAAAAGTTAAAGCACTCGAAAAACTTAGAATTTCCCAAGTGCTTCTATATTGAAGGGAGCTCATTATACTAAGCCTAGCTTGATAAGAATTATCCAAAGCTTAGTCGAGATATCCTAACCATTTGCATTGTGCTTCATTGTAAAGGATATCTCATCCTAGTTGGAAACCAACCGAGAAACCCCAAACCCTTGAGAAGGTAGTTGGAGTGTGTTTGTTGGTGAGAAGAGTTGTAAAGAGTTAGTAAACTACGCGGAGTAGTCAGAAAACTCTAGAGGAGAAGTTAGTAAGCTACAGGGGTAGTCTGAAAGCTTTTTTGTGTTTGAGTAAGTAAACTACGGAGGTAGTCAGAAAGCTCAAGGTCGGGTTGAGTAAGTAAACTACGTGGAGTAGTCAGAAAACTCAGGGCCGAGTTGAGTAAGTAAACTACGAGGTAGTCAGAAAGCTCAGAAGTTGATAGTGAATTTTCTCTGAAGAGTCAGGGAGAGTGGACGTAGGAGCTTGAGTCTCTGAACCACTATAATTGTTGTGTTCTTTATTGCTTTCCTTATCTCGTAGGCTTAAGCTGTTGCATTGACTTGATTTTGAAAGCATACTTTTCACTGATATTCAGTTGGAATCAATCCACTGAAGTTGCATAAGTGAATCACAGCTTAATCACTATTTCATAAAGGGAAGGTTTTCAGCAAAGCTTAAAACGAGTATAAACTAAGGGCCAACCATTTCAAGACGACCGAAAGTAGCTAGAACAGATAGTTACCAAACCTGAACTCTCTTACGAGGATTGAAGAAGTTAGTTATCGATCCAAGCAACTCGGGATCTCGACACTCGATACTTTCGGTTGGGATTATCTCGAGGTATCCGAAAGCGACTTCGGGATCCTTTGTCTCGATGAACTTTGACTCGGAAGCGATCGTGCTTCTCGAGAACCAAATCTTGAGATTATCGACCAAAGTGACCTCGAAGAAAAAAGTTTTAAAAACACTGAACACGTGTATTCCCCCCCATACACGTGTAAGACTCGTTTGCACCGGGACCAACAAGTGGTATCAGAGCAGTGGTTCAACTTGACCACCCGCTTTGTTGATCAAAGTTTTATTTTCAAAAATACTTGTGGTCTATCTGAACTGATCTTATTTGCTGAAATTTTTTTCTTTTCAAAAGATCAGATAAAATGTCTTCTAAAAAACTTCTCATGTTCTCAGTGGAGAACTATGATCTATGGAGGCGAGAATGCGAGGCTCATCGTATTCAAACATGGCGTATGTGGAGAGTGGTCTCTCAAGGACCATTCCAATTTACTGTGGTGAAACCCAGATGAACAGAAGATGAGAGAATTGATCCTAGAGCAGAATTTCCTAAGTCTGATGACCAACTGACTCCTGAGGAGAGAAAGTTAGTCAATCTAGACTACATTACAAAAGACACACTATACAGTATGTTGGGAAATTTATAGTTTTGATGAAAGTTCCAAAAACACATGTAATAGGACCCGGTCGGACACATTCGATCGATGTTTATATTACTTGCTATAGGAGACCGAGTTGATAATGATTGTATAGAACAACCGATGAAATAGATAGGTCACATATTGAGGGGGAAACTCAATATGTATAGGTCAGATCTGAAGACTCAAAGGACGGTGATATCAAGCCGGGGCGGAATGCAAGACAAGAATAGAAGATCAGATCGATCTGATCTAGTCAGATATCTCAGCTGAAGTCATAAAGCTCAAACTCAGAATACTTGAAGATCAGATGACTTCGGAAGATCGGACGGAAGACCTACATCGGTAGAGTCGCTAGTTGAAGCTAAGTCAACCGCTTTTGAAGACTCTATCGGTAGATTGATCGATTCTGAATCGATCGGTCACTCACCGGTGAAAACCGATGTTTCACCTAATCATACGTCTATGATCCGAACAAGAAGAATGTCAACCTTAGTTGGAAGAACAAACCTTTGAAAAGTGCGTCACGTTAACCAATAAGAACAAGACACGTATGATCGGGAGCCGACAATTAAAGGGATTTGATGTCGCTGCTCTCTTCTAAGCGGATATAAAATACAAGTTCACACGCCGGCCATGCCGTTCTGAAGCACGTCACATCAATCCGCAAACCTACCTAATATAGCACGAAATTCAAATTGCTCTCCAACGGCTCTTTGATTTCAAGGTCTATAAATATGGGATCACACTTCAGAGTGAAACAACTAAAGCTTATTTGAACAATCAAGAAGCACAAGCTAATATCGATTTCCGCACAAGAACACGAACAAGAAGATTAATTTTTATTAAGTGTTCATCCCATAAGTTCTTAGCATAGAAATCTTTTCATCTAATTTGTTAGAACATTTTAATGCTAAGAAAAGATTTCATAGTTGGAACAAAACAATCTTACCCAAACCCCCAAGTTAGGTTAAGTTGTTTAGCAAGATTCGGACTAGGGTTTCTAGTTCGATCTCCGGGATCGGTTGAGTGTGAACTCCTTAAACATCTAGTTGGTGTCTTGTGTTGGACTTACACAAAAACAAAGTCCCGGTTGGTTAAGTAGGTGCCCTTGTGATAGGGAAGAGTGGGCGTGGGACCTGGTTTGTCCGAACCACTATAAATCTTGTGTGCCTTTACCGCTTTGATTAACTGATTACACAATCGCACACAACCTTTAAAGCGCATACATATTCCAAGTTGAGATCAGTTAGCACCAAGCTTCTGATCTGATCAAACTTGACACTTCAGTCAACTGATTAAAAGATTAACTTTGGAATCTGATTTATCAAAACTGGTTTTTCACACGGGTAAAACTTAAGCTTCCTTTGACATCAGTTTAAATCGATAGTTACCGAATCGATCTGCCTTTTAAGCGTCAAGTAAGTTGGTTATCAGCCCAAACTGATTCACTCACACTCTGATCAGGTAAACTGCCCTCACACCTAATTTGCACAAAAGTTTTCAGAAGTCTATTCACCCCTCCCCTCTAGACTTCTGCCCTCACAAAACCCGTTCGGGACCTACAAGTGGTATCATCGATTCTTGAGGAAGAATCTTTGTGGTCGACTGAACTGATCTTGAAAAACCTTCTTAAAACTCATTCATTTTCCAAAAACACTCAGCATGGATAACACCTCAGGTATGTATCATGATCTGCCGAAGTTCTCAATCGATGAGTATGCAGATTGGGCCATATATATGTCCAACCATCTAGGTTCGATCAGTGGCAGAATGATGGAAGTCATCGAAAGAGGACCCATCATCATATATTACGACAACCCTGTAGGTTGGAGGAGATCCGCATTTTGCCCGAGGAAGTCTTGTACGTAAAAGCCCAGCCTTGATGGATGCAGAGGAAAGGAAACTGCAGACTCTAGATACTATCGCAAGGCATATTATCATGAAAACCATGGATAAGGTCACCAAAGAAAAGATTAAGTATCTCAAATCTGCGAAAGCAATGTGGGATACTCTGGCTGAAATATGCGAGGAAATGACGGATAAAAGGCGGTAGTCTGCGGGCGAAATGGTAAAGTTTGAAAAAAATTGAAGATCTTTGCCCTTGAAACCATCAACGAACTCGATGGAAGGATTACGATGTCAATAAACAAGCGAGAACTTGGTAGAGATGTCGATAAAGATATCAACTACAAAATTTTAAGGTCTCTCACCAAGAAATGGGACATGAAGGTCACGGTAATCAAGGATTGCCAAGACATTTCAAAAATGAAGCCAAGTAGCTTGTTCTTGAGCCTTAAAGCTCACGAGTTCGATTTGATTGAAAGAGGACAAGCTGATGAAGATGAGGTGCCCGCTGAAGCCTCAACTTCAAAATCAGTTGCTTTTAAGGCAACCAAAGAAAGAACGAAGGCCAACGAACTCGTTGGGGAATATAATGAGTCGAGGGTATCAGACGCTCTGCTTACCGGGGAAGCTTGAGAAGTCGAACGTCCAACTTGGTAAGTATCGATGATTTTATAAGGACTATCAACATACCGAGGGAGAGATAGGAGATCGCCCAACAGATCTCCGAGAAGAACCGGTCGATGATCGGAGGGATCCAGAGATGAAAGGAAAAGAGATAATCGACCGAGGAAGGAAGAGATAACCAATCGATGAAGAAGCTCGGACTACTATCGAAAAGGAAGTCACCGACAGGTCATACAGACGGAGTGATTCACCCGAAGGAAAGGTTCGGTGGATCAAGGAGCATGCTTCAACCGTGGAGAAGCCAGTCACTATAGCGCAGACGCCCGGACTGACGCCAAGAGAAAGGGAAGAAAAGAGGAAGCGAAGAGAGCAACGTTATAGGGACGGAAAGAGCCATGGTTAGCGTCGTCGAGGAATTGACGATTCTATCGCCCTCCGAGGACTCTGGATACTCCTCAGAGAAGACTTACACTTTGATCGTGATCTTTGTTGACTTCTATGAAAATGAAGATCGATATTCTCTTGGGGCGATGATGAGATCTTCACGATGGCGGGGAGGACCATCTGAGGTAACCTCCAAACTGCTGCCGTTAAACTTTCTACACATGCTATCATTAGCACACCTGCTGGGGAGATTGACCTGCAGCTCTACTCTGAGCAATTGCTTGAGGATCTCTCCAATGCAGTAGACACTTATGCTATAGTGGAAGCTGAAAATGACAAGCTGAGAATTAGAAATAATCAGCTTGCTAAGGAGAATGATCTCAGTAAAGCCTCTGAACTTAAATCTGCTGAAACTGCTCAGAAGGCAACTGAGGAATGTAACATTCTGAAAGTTAAGGCTTCTGATCAGGAGAAGCAGATCAAAGATCAGCTGGATATTAACAAATAGCAAGCTGATGATTTCAAACTTCTTCAAGCAAAATTTGATGAGCTATTCCGAATGCATGAAAGTCTGAAATCATCTGAGGATAATATGCGTAAGAAATAGAGGTTTTCACAAAATCTTCTAAAACTGTTCAAGACATGAACACCTATTTTCGAACAACGATTAATAAGAAGGGACTTGGCTATGAGAACCCTTCCACATCCTCAAAAGCCCCGGCTGATTCATCTCAAAAAGGTGTAATCAGACGAGTTTCTGACAAAGATACACCAAAAGCCAAACATGTATCTAATAAGGGAAAAAGACCGGTTGAAAGGGTAAAGGCGGTGTCTCAACGAAGGGAACGAAATGGACCCCAACTGGTAAAGCATCAGTCGAGGAATCAACAGAAGAACCCAGTTCTTCTGAAGAGACCTCAACCTGATCAACAGATCAGGAATCAAGAAAAAGACAACGTTGTAAAAGGGAAGTCCAATCTGAGACCCAATCAAGGTCAGCTGCCTAATAAGCATGCTTCAGGTAAACTGCAAAAACCACCTATGCCAAAAAGATATGAATCTTTTGATGGTAGCAGTCGTACCTACCCCTATAATCAGAAATCTAGGGTCACACTTTTGAACCACCTTTGGATAAAAAAGAAGACAAAGCAGAAAAGATAAATCCCAAGTCTTCTAAGTCATCAAGGTTCACACTAATAATCATACAAATCGGAAGGCATATAAAGGGCCGTAGGATATGTTGGTAGGTATGGGGGAACAATCAGGCCTTCGTGATCTCACTGCACACAATAGAAGTGCTCTGTTTGTATGGATCCCCAAAACTAATCCTAACCCCTCGGGACCCAATCCAAAAGAGGTACCTAAAAGCCCGATTTGGGTGCGCAGGATCGCGTGGGTCCGGCCAACAAAGGAGGTGTGCAAGCAACTATCCGGTACATCGATAGTGGATGTTCAAGGCACATGACAGAAGCAAGCACCTCCTCGGCTCATACATAGAACGAGAAGGTTTCTGCGTGTACTCTTCGGTGATGATAACTTTGGTTATACCAAAGGATTGAGAACTTAGAGAATGATGATGTACAAATAAACCTGGAGTCTCGTATGTCGAAGGTCCGAAGCACAACCTACTATCGGTTTCACAATTTCTGCGACAACGGATTCGGTGTTGAGTTCTCGTGACTAATGCACTATCAAGAATCGAGCCACTCAATGATTTTGCTAATGGTTCAAGGAAAGGGACGATCTACACGGTGATTGGAGCAGTTGCCCAAGAAATGCATGCCCGATTGTCAAGAGTTCCAAAAGTAGCAGTTGGCTCGGCACAAAAGAATGAGCCATCCGAACTTTAAAACTCTTAATAAGATAAGCAAGGATGTCTCTAGTGGAAGGACTTAGAATGAAGTATTTTCAAAGGATCGGACATGTCTTCGATGTCCGAAGGAAAACAGTCAAAGCTTCATTCAAGGGAATTCCGGACCGCATCAAAGCAGAAATCTTCGCTTGTTGCTTCATATGGATCTATTTGGACCCGATTACACCAAAGAAGTCTCAACGGACGAAATATACTCCGTAATCGTGGATGACTATTCCAAGTTTACGGGTTATATTCTTACATAAGAAGAATGAGGCGACAACGAAGATACCCGAAATTTGCTAAAAAGATTACAAAATGAGAAGGTGTCGGGGTAGTAAAAATCGGATCGGATAAAGGTCTGAAATTTCGAACTCTTTTATTACTAATTTTTGCTCTAAGTTTGGTATCTGAGATGAAACATTGTTTTACCAAAGACGCCTTACAACAAAATGGAGTAGTTGAGCGGAGAGAAGAACTCTCAAAGAAGCTTTCGCCGCGACGATGTTATTTGAACATGCAATACCAAGCCGTTTTAAGGCGAATAATCAACCTTGCATGCCACACTCGTAAGCAGTGTCTTCGACTAAGGCTCACTACAAAACACCCTATGAACTGTGGAAGGACAGAAAACCTCGTGTTTCCTACTTCCATGTTTTTGGGTGTAAGTGTTTCATACACAACAATGGGAAGAGTCAGTTGAAAACCTTTGAGGCCAAGTCAGATGAGGGTATATTCTTATAATATTCCTCATCTAGCAAGGCTTTCAGGGTTTACAATGCATTTAACCCTACTAATGGAAGAAACACCCCATGTAGTCTTTGATGAAGCATCTTACGAACAAGAGAAATGCCTCGAACAAGATGATGTACCTGATCAACAAGTACCTGATGCTCAGAAAATGGATCAGCTAATGATCAAGGAAAAAGAACCAGAAACCGTAACAATATACATTCCAGATCTAGCTGATCCACCAGATCATTCAGATCCTAAGATGGCCACCCACGGCATGGGAAAGATAATGTGCAATTATGCGGAACTGGCAACAAAGATTGTGGATGATAAGTACGTACAATTCAATATCACTCAGGATTCGGAATCCATGGAGGTCGAGCAAATTCTGCGAAAAGCAGGCCTTGAGAAATTTTGCGCTGCTCACTGCAATCCAGTGATGCAGTATGAAGCACTAGAATTCCTAAGGAATTTAAGAGTGGATACGGACGTTAAAATGAAACTCTCGACAAATCAGCGGAGAAGAAATCGGATCGACGAATGATGATATAACCCGGTCTGTTGACCTACCAAAAGGACGGATCTCTTTTTGCTCATTACAGGGAGAACGAAGATGAGCTGATCAGAAAAGAGCTCTTCAGAGAGGCTGACAAACATCATACGTCAGGTTTTGTCAGGCCAATGCTCAAGAGGAAATACCGATTGTTGTTTGACATATTGTCAAAAACAATTATGGGTATTGCATTCAGCCCAGATGCTCTTACATCCGTCAAAATGTACAAAGATGGTCTGCAATAATTGATGAAGCCAAGAACATCAATTGCACGGGTTCTGAAGGCCATTACGCTCCAAGAACATGAGAAATTTGGAGTAAATGAACGAAAGGCGGTATATCTCGAAAAAAAAGATCAGCAATCTCAACAAGGTTGCGGTTATTACGAAAGATAAACACTTTAATCTTGAATAGGGGAACAGATTGATTTGAAGTCCTATAAGGCCTTTCTCTGACCACTTGACCATCTTTGGGCCATCGGACGATGATATCGCGCCAACCCCCCAAAGTCAAAGAAAGGAAAAAGCAAAAGAAGCTTCCGTCTACACCGGATGCCCCCGGAAGAAGAAAAAAAAAACTGGTGAAGGCCCGGGAGAAGAGGGCGAAGAAAGAAAAGCAAGCCTCCATGACTCGATGCTTGAAGATGAGTCGATGAAGAAAGAGCGCCAGATCGGTTTGTTGCAACACAAAAAATCGTGAAAAATCGACGGGCGGGCTTCTCAAGCCGAGAGCTCGCCGGATCATTCTCGAGGAAGAAGCACAAGCGATCGATCTCCTTCTCCTCAAGCTCGAGTGATTCACCCACTCGGACTAATGGTTGCTGAAAGCATGTCTCTCCTATTCTTCCACACGCCATGAACCCGAAATCGCATCGATTCACGAACCGTAAAGCTTTACCCGATGTGGAACCGAAGCACTCGCTTCCACAATGAGAAACTCTCTGCAGTCGAACCCGTCGGCCAACACCGCTTACTCAAGCACAACCGTAACCTTCCCACATCTCATCAAACCGAATCGGGACAGACAATTTCGAGTCCGGATCAACAAAGATCATAATCGGGAAATTGATCGTAATGCTAATCGAAAGAGAAATTGATGAGTTATATCCAATCGGGTCGCCCATCCCGCCATAAAGAGAAGTTATGGAGATCCTCACTGGAGAGATCTTCGATTAAAAAGCTTCTCGGACTTTATAATAATTATTGAATGATGGGCGGTGCGGATGAGTTTGCGACTTCGATTTCGGACATGAGGAAATCTGCTAAAGTGGGATCACCCGGTGAGCCGATAATCGCTAAATCCATCAAAGCTCGATCCACGAGGAAGCTAGGGTTGCTTTAACAGATTTAACCGAGATCGCCGACAAAGCTCTCAAGCAGATGCCATCATGAAGGATGCAGAGCTGCCGATGATAGTGGGAACGGTCTTTGCAGTTCATGACCAACCACTGGAGGCACAAACAATCGAATCGGATCAAGTGACACCCAACATTCCAACATCACACGTCACTCTCGATCAACTTCGGAGATCAAATCTTGTCTCAAAGATCTCTGAAAAGAAGAAGTTGAGGGATCGATAGGCTGATCAAAGGCGATTGCCATCAAAGAAATAACAGATCAAAGGGAATTGGCTATTTCCCAGATTGGGGCAATCAAAGATCAGTTCTCCCAAATTGTGTCCCTCTGCACAAACCGAATCGATAAAGATCGTTGATGCAAAACTAACTCGGTGGATCAACAACAAGTTTTTTTTTCGATGTTCAGCGACAAGCTAGAATTGATGTAAGAGAAACTTGACAAATGATTAAAACACTCTCTTCGCCATGGAAATCAAGATCGAAAGTGATATCGAAGATTCAAAATCTAACCGCTCAAACCAAAAAGGGGAAGGACGAGAATGAGAAACCAATCGACATAACAAAAGTGAGGGACATCACAAACTCGATTTCTTTGAAAAAGATGTCCAAAGAGCAGTAGTGTTGAAGAAGCCCGAAAAAGCCAAGAGAGAAAGAAGGGCGAAAAAAAAAATGGCAGAGGAAAAAAATCAAGAAGAAATTCGGATCGAGAGCGAAGAAAGGAAAAATTTGGAAAATCCATACCGAACCTAAGCCGCAAAAGAAGAGTTGATGAGATCATCCCAAAAAACTATCACAAGATGCTAAGAAATTTGAGGAATGGAATAAGATCGAGGAGTGAATGGCTTCGGATGCCTTTGTTCTTAATCTTGTTCCACAAGAAGAATCTCTCGATGAAGAATTCCTCAATTTGGTTAGAAAATAAATACCCGGATTTTCTCAAGTATCACGGAAAATGAGGCCAAACTTATCAATGTAAAAATAACTCGCCAAGAGTATGATCTGTTGGAGTACTCGAAGAAGGCGGATGGCTCATTTGATGTTGGCATTTCAAAGATTCTATTTTGACATCTCGCAGAAGCAAGACATATAATCGATCCTCGCCAGATGATGATGTCAAATGGAAACTTTATCGGATTTTCAATGTACCTCAAGATCAAAAAGAGAGATGCGGAAGGATACAAGTCTAAAGAGTGAAGAATCAGAAGACTACTCAGGATCAGCTGTTCTTATTTACAAACTTTTCTGATGTAATATGTAATCAACATTTATTAATGAGAAAAGTTTATTTTTTCGATCCTAAGACAAAGTCTCATTGTCTTACGATTATATGCTCTTAACTCATTCTATTTTTTTTATCAATCAGTATTTGGTTTCTCAAAGTGTTTTGGTTTTCATCAAAAGGGGAAATTGTTGGGAAATTTATAGTTTTGATGAAAGTTCCAAAACACATGTAATAGGACAAGTCGGACACATTACCGATCGATGTTTATATTACTTGCTATAGGAGACCAGGTTGATAATGATTGTATAGAACAACCGATGAAATAGATAGGTCACATATTGAGGGGAAACTCAATATGTATAGGTCGATCCAAGACTCAAAGGACGGTGATATCCCAAAAGCCGTAATGCAAGACAAGAATAGAAGATCGATCGATCGATCTAGTCGATATCTCAAATTTGAAGTCATAAAGCTCAAACTCGTAATACTTGAAGATCGGATGACTTCCGTAAGATCAGACGGAAGACCTACATCACCGAGTCCGCTAGTTGAAGCTAAGTCAACCCAAGACCAAGACTCTATCGTAGATTGATCGATTCTACGAATGATCAAAGTCACTCACCGGTGAAAATCGATGTTTCACCTAATCATACGTCTATGATCCGAACAAGAAGAATGTCAACCTTAGTTGGAAGAACAAACCTTTGAAAAGTCGCGTCGTTAACCAATAAGAACAAGACACGTATGATCGAGCCGACAATTAAGGGATTTGATCTTCGCTTCTTCTAACGGATATAAAATACAAGTTCACGCTTTTCGGCCATGCCGTTCTCAAGACGTCACATCAATCCGCAAACCTACCTAATATAGCACTGAAATTCAAATTGCTCTCCAACGGCTCTTTGATTTCAAGGTCTATAAATATGGGATCACACTTGAGTGAAACAACTAAATTTGAACAATCAAGAAGCACAAGCTAATATCGATTTCCGCACAAGAACACGAACAAGAAGATTAATTTTTATTAAGTGTTCATCCCATAAGTTCTTAGCATAGAAATCTTTTCATCTAGTCGTTAATTTGCTTTATACGCAAAGAAAAGATTTCATAGTTGGAACCAAAACAATCTTACCCAAACCCCCAAGTTAGGTTAAGTTGTTTAGCAAGATTTTAGACTAGGGGTTTCTAGTTACGATCTCTCGGGATCGGTTGAGTGTGAACTCCTTAAACATCTAGTTGGTGTCTTGTGTTGGACTTACACATAAAACAAAGTCCGGTTGGTTAAGTAGGTGCCCCTTGTGATAAAGGGAAGAGTGGGACGAGGACCTGGTTTGTCCGAACCACTATAAATCTTGTGTGCCTTTACCGCTTTGATTAAGCGATTACACAATCGCACACAACCTTTAAAAGCGCATACATATTCCAAGTTGAGATCGATTAGCACCAAGCTTCGATCGATCAAACTTGACACTTGATCAAATGATTAAAAGATTAACTTTGGAATCGATTTATCAAAACCGGTTTTTTTCACGGGTAAAACTTAAGCTTCCGACACATCGTTAAACCGATAGTTACCGAATCGATCTGCCTTGAGCGACAAGAAGTTGGTTATCAGCCCAAACTGATTCACTCACACTCTGAACAGGTTAACTGCCCTCACACCTAATTTGCACAAAAGTTTTCAGAAGTCTATTCACCCCTCCCCTCTAGACTTCTGCCCTCACAAAACCCGTTCGGGACCTACACAGTACAATTGATGATGGTGTGATGGGAATGATCTCTCACTGTAATACTGCTAAAAAAATTTGGGATACACTAGCTATAATGTGCCAAGGCACAGATCATATAAAAGAAAACAAACTTTCAGTGGCAATTGGAAAGTTTGATAGTTTTGAAATGGATGATGGTGAATCAATAGACAAATTGGAAGTCAGATTCACTAGCATCATGAATAATCTAAATGCACTTGGAAAGAAATATCCACAAAGAGAAGTTGCATTGAAAATTCTTAGAGGTCTTTCTAAGAAATAGGATATTCATGCAGTGGTGATTGAAAACACCAAGAACATTAATTCAATGCCATACCAACAAGTCTTCTCTGAGCTGAAGGCCTATGAATTTGTAATTGATAAGAAATCCAAAAAAAAGGCCGACAAAGAAAGATGATTTTTCATCGAGTAAGAATGTGGCTTTAAAAGCCAAAGATAAAACTGTATAAAACTAGAGAGTTCGAGAACCCCATGCCAAAAATCGGGATGAGCTTGAGGAAAAGCTAGAATCGATGGCAAGGAGGTTTGATAGACTTAATAGTAGATTTGGAAAATACAAAAGCTATTATTACAGGGAACCACGGTACGAAAGAAACCCGAGGACGGATCAACTGAGAAGAAGAAGGACACGAAAAGTGAAGGATCTTCATCGAAAGAAGGACTCCAAGTCCAAAGAAGAAAATGATCAGGATGATGATACCAACAGATGCTATAATTGTCAGAAGAAAGGTCACTTCCAGTGTGATTGTCCAGATTTGAGTGCTAAGGAGAGAAGAGAAAGGAAAGCTAAAAAGAGACGGAAGTTCTCAAGCAAAAAGGCCATGGTTGCGAAGAAGAAGAACACTCGAGGAGGGATCTAGCTCTTGGATGAGATATTCTCGAGACAAAGTGAAAGTGATGACATCATCGATGGCCATTGAGGAGGTAAACTCTTCTTTCTCTGTTGTTGCTCCTACACTAGCACAAGAGTTTTCAAGTTCACCGAAAAGCAAATCATTTTGACGATGGATTCTTTTGAGAATCGATGAAGGACTATGTTGTTTTGCAAGGGATGCTAAATAGAATTCAAGAGCGAGAATAAGGAACCGAAAATTTGAAAATCTAAAATGGAAAGACTCTAGCAATATTGATATCACTTCTCAATTAATGGGAGCTCTTGATGGCTGGATGTTACGAAAGTACAACTCTCAGAGAAAGAGAAGTTGATAATGTCCCTAACTGAAAAGCTAGAGAAATCCACTGAAGAGATTCAGCTAATCAGGACTAAGTTCAATGACCTCTCTGAGAAGCATGAAACTCTACAGAACTGTGAAGATAGTGCACAGAAGAAGTTAACTCTATTGAATACTGCATCTAATGTAATAGATGAAATTCAGAGTTACCAGAGATCTGTGACTATAAAAACTGGATTGGGATACATTCCAGGGGGAACCTCACAATGTCATCTGAATGCTGCATCAAGTAGCAAGAAGACAATCTTTGTAAAACCAGTGGCACCCACACTTCAAACTGAAGTAATGCCCAAGGTTGTAGACAAGGGAAAAGGACATATGGTCTCAGTAAAACTGAATGATCAGGTAAGAAAGCCCAAACCTCAGATGAAGGCTAGAAAACCTGAGCAGTCAGTTGGAAAGTTTCAGGCAAGTACTTCAAAGCCTCAGGCTAAGAATGCAAACCTGAAAGGCTCCACACTAAACCATCAGAGGAATCCTCAGATGAGAAACACTCAGCAGAGACATTCTGTTGAAGAGACCAAGTCCTCAATTATCTTTGAAAGACCAGATTTCAAGATGAGACAATCGAACCCCACTTGCCTAAGGGGTAAAGGTTATCCGAACCCAAGTCATCAAAGATTTAGACCCATTGCACAAAAAGCCTAAGCATCGAGCGAAGGCCTAAACCAAAGAAGAATTCAAAAGCCCATGTTCATGCTAAAGTTAGCACACATATCTACGAAAACGCTAAAGGCACCCGGAGTAGTGGATGTATATGTTGATGTTTATGGAAGACAAATTAGCCACTCTAAAGTGATTAGAGTTGTCGGGGCATATTTGGATTAGAAAGGTACATCTAACCTTATAGGACCCTACACAAATTGGGTACCTAAGGATTGATCTCATTTTTCGGGGAGGAAAACAAAAGTCTTGAATCGACTAAAGATCACATGGCAGCGATGAGCGAGAGATGAAAAAAGCTCGATATATGGTATCTTGACGGTGGATGTTCAAGACATATGACAGATACAAGAAGATACTCGGTGACTATGTTGAACAAAGAGGCCCACATATCACTTTTGGAGATAACTCAAGGGACGGTGAAGGATATGGAACTTTGGAAATCGACTCGAGACATATCCATGGTGTTTCATATGTATACGGATTGAAGCATAACTTGCTTTCAATTAGCCAATTCTGTGATAAGGGTTTTAATGTTGAGTTCTCTAAGAACTTATGTTTTGTGAAAGATGATACATCACGTAAAGAAATTATTCGATTGGTACAAGAAAAAAGGGAATGTCTATCTTCTTTGATTGAGTTCAACTCCCAAAGATACATGTTTAGTTGCTAAAAGTTCCACAGATACCGGTTGGTTATGGCATAAAAGAATGAATCACCTAAATTTCAAAACCACGAACAAGCTTGCAAGATTATCTCTTGTGAGAGGGTTGCCTAATGAAGTGTTGAGAAGGAACATATTTGTGAGGCGTGCGAAAAAGGAAAACAAGTAAAAGCGTCATTTAAAAGCAAAGTAGAGGTTTCTACTGACAGAACACTTCAGTTACTGCATATGGATCTTTTTGGTCCTATAACACCAGTGAGCACTAATGGCAGGAAATACACATTGGTAGTAGTTGATGACTACTCAAGATATACTTGGGTCATATTCTTTTTCGAAGAAAGAGACTCGATAAAATTTGCCAGAGTTCTTGAAAAAGACTCAATATTGAGAAAAAAATCGAGTGTGGTCAAAATCGAGATCGACAAAAAAATGGAAGTTTATAAATCATATCATATCGATTATTGTGCGAGAGAATGGAATTTCACATGAAACATCATTTTGCAAGGACCCCTCAACAAAATGGTGTTCTTTGAAAGAAGGAGCAGAACTCGAAAGAAAGCTGCAAGGACAATGATACCGAAGTCGATATTCCTAAAAGATTTTGAAATTTGAAAAGTCATCAACTTTGCATGCTACTCTCGGAAACGGATCCATCTTTGACCAAGAGTCAAGGCAAAACACCCTATGAGCTTTGGAATGAAAGGAAGCCTCTTGTTTCTTTCTTTCGTGTGTTTGGTTGCAAGTGTTTCATACACAATAATGGTAAAGATTAGTTGAAAACATTTGATAGTAAAGCTGATGAAGGAATATTCTTAGGATATTCTGAAGTCAGTAAAGCTTTCAGAATTTACAACTGTAGGACTCTTATTGTGGAGGAAACACCTCATGTTGTTTTTGATGAATCTACTTGTGTTCAGAAGAAATAGGAACATGATGCAGATGAACTGACAAAGAGGATCACCAGATTAAGCCTGAAACAGAAAGATAAATCATCCACTGAACCTGAAAAGAAGAAGTCAGTCACATCTTATTATTGGAGTGACTCAGACTCATGTATGTGATGCCAATGAAGATGTGGTCACAGCTGAGGCAATTTCTGAATCTATCAACCAAAGGGGAACAAATGTCTCTGACAATGTTCTGAATAGAATTTCCCCTGAGGAAGATGATTCCCTTTCTCCTTTTCTGTTGTTCCCTCGAAGTTTCTTGATTTAAGCTTGAACCTAACATTTCAAATGTTGAGGATACTATTGAAGGGGGAACATCAAGAAGGAAATGGTTAGATAGTCATCCTACAAGCCAGATTGTGGGTGATCTAACTGAAGGTGTTAAAACAAGAAGGTTACATGGTGAGAGTGCACTATTCTGCTGCTTCCTATCAGAGAAAGAACCTGCTGAGATTGGTGAAGCTCTACAAGATTCTCATTGGATTACTGCTATGCAAGATGAGCTGAATCAATTCTCAAGGAATGAAGTATGGGAGCTGGTAGATAGACTAGAAAGGCACAATGTCATTGGAACCAAGTGGGTTTTCAAGAATAAAAGAGATGAAAACAACAACATTGTGAGAAACAAGGCAAGGCTAGTTGCACAAGGTTATTCCCAAGAAGAAGGCTTGGATTATGATGAAACCTTTTTTGTTGCAAGACTAGAAGCCATCAGATTGTTTCTTGCATATGCTGCCCACATGAAGTTCACAGTCTATCAAATGGATGTGAAAAGTGCATTTCTGAACGGTGTGCTTAAAGAAGAGGTTTATGTAGAACAACCTCCTGGTTTCAAATAGAATGACCAAGTTTACAAGCTCAGAAAAGCTTTGTATGGTCTCAAACAAGCACCCAGAGCATGGTATGATACTCTTTCTCAGTTTCTTACTGACCATGGTTTTGTCAAAGGAACTGTTGATAGAACTCTGTTCAGGATAGAGGATGGGGAAGATATCTTACTAGTTCAGATACATGTTGATGACATCATTTTTGGATCTCCAAACCATCAGCTGTGTGAAAAGTTTTCAACACTGATGAAAGGCAAGTTTGAGATGTCAATGATGGGAGAGATGAATTTCTTTCTAGGTCTTCAAGTGAAACAATCAAAGGAAGGAATATTCATCAGCCAGGCAAAGTACACCAGAGATCTAATTGCCAAATATGGTGTACAGAATTGCAATGCAGTTAAGATTCCCATGAATACTAACTACAAGATGGATCTTGATTCTGAAGGCAAATCAGTAAGCCATACTGATTATAGAGGAATCATTGGATCATTGCTCTATCTCTGACAAGTAGGCGGATATAACATTTTTTGTTGGGATATGTGCAAGATACCAAGCTAATCCTAAGGCTAGTCACATGGAGGTCGCCAAAAAGATCTTGAGGTATCTTAAAGGCCACGATGAATAGAGGATTGTGGTATCGGTGATGATAACCTTGAATTAACCGGTTACTCGGATGTCGATTATGGAGGTTCGAATTGTGAGGAAGTCCACTTGAGAACTTGTCAATTTCTAGGAAGAAAGGCGATATCTTGGTTTTTGAAGAAACATCGTCGATAGCAAACCAATACTCTTGAAAGTTTGAATACATGGGCTGCGGGAAGTCTTTGTGCTTTCGATTCTCTGGCTCAGACAACAATTAAGGGATTATAAAGTTGTAGCCAATGAAGTACCAATATTTTGTGACAATAATAGTGCCATTGCTATTTCACAAAATCCGGTATTGCACACCAGATGCAAGCATGTGGATATCAGACATCACTTCATCAGAGATCATGTCGAGAAAAATGACATAAGGATGGAGAAAATTCATACTGATAAGCAGAGAGCTGATATCTTGACTAAACCTTTGGCAGAATCAAGATTTCAGGAACTTTCAGTTGAATTAGGGATGTTAGAACCAGGTGTATAGAGTAAAATCTGAAAAATTGAAGATTTTCAGATGCATGAAGTTTTCTCAGAAATTCTACTGAGAAGCTTAGGATAAATGGAATCTTGAATCGGAGTCTCGGGAAACTCGAGTTCTTCATCAAGGTCAAGATTTCAAGAAAGATCTTGAACCAATTCAAGATTTTCGATATTATCTTGACATTTTATCAAGGTCAAGACTTCAAGAATAAAGAGGATAGAGGGAAATTAGTCTGAAGAAGTAATGACTCATGCGACTCGTTTATTGCTTAAGTGAAACTCAGTAATCATTTGCAATAAATACAAAACACCTGAGGAATGTTTTTGGGTGGGATCGTTTTAAATTTCGAAGAAGGTCAACAGTCATTTAATGCTCTGCTACATTAATGACCAATGAGGATGTTTTGGCGGCTTACTTTTTGGAGATCGTCGGTTCGTATACCAGATTAATCGAAGATTAATCTCAACCGTTGTTTTACACCTAACCAACGCGATTCCCCACGATTTCAAAGCCATTTATACCCCAATAAGCCATTCAAGCCAAAATTTTATCAAACCCTTCGTTTCCAATCTGCATATCCCCTTTGCCCAGAAATTCCCAAACCCTAAAAGCTTCATTTCTCCAAACAAATCTCTAAAAATGGCCCCAACCTTGTTCGAGAGATTAGCCGAAACCAACAAGCCGTGGTACGAGTTTGTTGTCTCACTAGAAAGCACAACCAACTCAAAGCCAGAAGAGGTGGCTCTGCATATGATTCGACTGGCTAAACTCACCCATCTAGTCGCATGCCGACCAGACCAGGAGTTTGCAAAAGAGGTAATCGAATTCATCTATAACTTGAAGATAGATGAAGAGGACTGTATGCATTCTTCGATTATCATATCACATTTAGAGCAGTCGTCCAAATACGTCGATTTTGAGAAGGATTTGTACATAATTCCGAAAAATCTGAATGATGTTTTTGAGCTCTGTGATAGAGGAGAGGATCCTACGATGTATATGTCGGGTAGAGAGCATGAGTACTTAGATAGGATTGCTGAGAATCCTGTGAAGTTTGAGGCGACACTGCATAAAAGGCACCTGAAGCCACAATATCGTGTTTTGATGGATATTGTGAGCAAGTGCATCATGAGTCTTGCGGGGAGTTTTGAGCAGATCAGTACCCCAAAGCTCAGATTGATGGCGGCGATAGAGGCCTCACCCACCACTGACTTCAACTGGCTGAAATTTCTGATTCAGACGGTGAGTGAGCAGACCAAAGTTTTGAAGAAGGTTGACGGGGCGATCTCAATAAAAGGCAAGATCCACCATGCCACCAAAATTGCTTATATTTTGGAGATGTGCAGAGAGGAGGAGGATATCTTCGCCAATTCGACCCCATTCCCTAAGTCCAAAATTCTCTTTAAACCCATTGCTGCAAAGAAGCAGGCAATCAGTGGGAAGAGAGAAAAGAAGGTAGAATCACCTTCTGCGGCTGCTGAAAAAGAGACCCAACAAACCAGGGGGAAGATTTTGTTGGAGGCAAAGATGGAGCAGGGAGCAAAAATAATGAAGCAGAAGAACCTTGCCCCAAAGCGCAGAAGATTGGTGGTTCTCACCGATGAAGATGGAAGTGATTCTGAGGAGATTCAACCTGAGGGCCAAACCGCTCAGAGTTCGCCATTGCAAGTTCTGGCTCAGGTTATCTCAAAGGCACAAGAACAGACTGGGGAGCAGGTCTTCTCTGAGGTGCTTGAGACATCTCTAAGTTCAGACAAAATTTCTCAGGAAATTTTCAAAGGAACTCAGGCCTCAGAGATTCCTACTGAAAAAGTGTCGGCTCAGACAGCAGAAGAGCCAACTCAGAACCAATCTGAGGAAGTGTCAGCTCAGGCCCCAGAACCCACTCAGATGCAAATTGAGGACCTGAATGCACAACCTTCAGAGGCTGCTGAGACTCAGGAGCAGAATATTCTTGATGAGCTCCTGAGTGATCTACTTCTTGATCCATTAGCAGAAGCTTCAACTGAACCAGAGAGCCCGAGATGGAAGAAGGGCGAAGCTGAAGAAGGCGAGTGGAGGAGCAAGGGGGAACGATTCATTCTTGACCGCTACCCTGAGCTCAGCTCATACCCTGATCTGCAAGATATTTTCTTCAGATTAAGGACAACTGTGTTCATCCTCAATCAGACTCTTCCCGAGATGCTTGATATTGCTGCATTCAGAGGGGAAGACTGGTGGAATGAGGAAACAGCCTTTCTGACCGATTTCTCAGGGTTCATGAGAACAAAGCTCAGGATGAAAAACTCCGATTTTGATGAGCTGGTTCAGAGGAAGTTAGCTGAGAGAAAAGCTACTGAAGTTGTTGCCCCAAGCAGCGTAGACAAATCTCAAGATGGAGATGGGGACCAACAGGGAGATGTTGAGGATCAGTCTCAGATGGAAAAGGAGACTCATGTTGCTGATCAACCTGATATTGGTCAACCTCAGACTGAAGCTAGCACTCTTCAGGTACCTTTTGGCACTATTAACAATTATGCCAAGGTTACTGAAAGTTCTATCTTTAATTTTGAATTGTCTGATAAACAGACTGAGGCTCAGTTGGAGACTGGAGCTCAGAACGAAGCTGAAGCTCAGGATGATCAAACAGCACAGGAGGTGCAGAAGGTTCCTGAGATTGATCTCACTCCCTTGATGGAGAAACTTGAGAAGGTTGAGCCAATGATGGTCAAAATTGCTCAAATGGAAGAAACATTGGTCAATCAAGCTCAAAAGATGGAAAGTCTTAGTCACTCTTCAGAGCTGGTGCTAATCCAAAACACTCTGACCACCCAGATGACCTCCATGGAAGAAAAGCTGAATGAGAAGCTGGAGGGAGTCAAGGCTGAGTTAAGTGCTGAACTGAAGCAGAAACACCAGGAGAGTTCTGAATTCCTAGAGGTGAAATTGGCAGAGAAGAATGAGGTGCTAATCAAGTCTGTTGTTGAGGAAATGAGCTCAGTACTCATGACCAAGATGACAGAGATGTTCAAAGAAGCACTCTCTGGCCAGTTTGCCCACTTATCTGAAGAAGTTTCTGTGACTAAGAACCACATCAGGAGGCTGGAAGACGAACAAGATCAGATAGCAGGAGAGATCCGTTGTGTGAGCAAAGAGCAATATCACATGGACACAGCACTCTCCAGACTTCTTCCAAATTACGGTGCCAAGAAGGGGGAAAAGGAAGGTGAAGACCTCAGAAAGTTCATGGCACGTACTTTGGAGAAGAAGGCTCAGAAAGATGCTGAAATGTATAACCTAGCCAAAGCCTTAAGAGAAGTCGAAGCTACTGAGAAGTTGAAGTTCGCTCAGGTAGAGAAGCCTATCTACACTCGAGTTTCTAAGCAAACCATGCTTGATGTTGCAAGAGAGAAACTGAGTGCTAGAGCAAAGGTTGGAACAAGCCAGGCTGCTGCTGAACTGCCTATGAAGAGGAAAGCCTTGGGCGGTGTTCAACCTGAAAGCAAGCGTGCAAAGGCTTCTAAGCCAATCCAGAGAAAGCTGATTCTGGATGATGAAGAAACGAAAGAATCTGAGTCTCAACCTCAGAAGAAAGTCTTCAACACGAGAGATGCTCTGAAGACACTCCAAATAGAACAAGCTAAGAAAGCTACTGCTTCGGTCTCAGGAGCGTCTGTGATCAGAAAAAAGATAGACGAAGAGCAGAAGCGAAGGAGTGAATTCAGGAAGTTTGCGAGCAAGAGGAAAGGGACATCAAAAGCACTAAAGTGGCTCCACGTTGATAAATGGATGCCTATCAAACTCAACGATATGTGGGAAGAAGTCAAGAGAACCTTCTGGTTCAATTATGATGTTCTCAGGGAATGGAGAGGGGAAAGCTCAAATCAGAATGAAGCATTCATTGAATATCTCCTTACTTTCTATCCAAAGTATCTACAGGGATGGATTAACCTTGCGGATGAAGGAGAGGTATAGATAGTAGCCCCTGGTCCATATTCCTATCCTCCCCCAAGACTTGGAAATGGCTTGGTGAATGAAAAGACCATTACTCAAGAGATTGCTCAGTATGCTGGTCAGTTGGGTCTAACAGGAAACAGTCCGGACATCATCAAGGAAAGAAATGAGCTGAAGAAGAGATTTTTCGGAATGTTCGATCTGGAGGTGCCCGCTGATGAAGTTGAGAATGAAGCAAACTGAAGGGCAGAAGACTGAAGAGCCAAAATCTGAAGACTGAAGACTCAGAAGATTCTGTAATCTTTAAATTTTTGTCTTTTTGATTTTGTTGATAAACTCATTGTAATCTGTAATGGGATACCAATCATCAATGAAGATTTATCTTTATGCTCACAAGATAATATCTCATTATCTTATTTACATGTCTTTTATTTTGATATGCCTGAATGAATGTCTCTAAACTGACTGTATGATGTTATGGAGAAATTGTTTAAGTATTTGGTAATGAACTACTTAAAGAGATTCATTACTGAAGAAATTACTGAATGATTTAAATTGTTAGGAGTTTCTCTGTTTTTAGAAATTTTTGGGAGACAACCAATCTTGTAATAGGATAAACTGAAACCTGAGTATAGGTTATATATTTATAACAAGATAGGTTTTGGCATCATCAAAAAGGGGGAAATTGTTGGGAGATGAATTTAATATATATAATTTTGATTAAGATCGCAAAACCCCAGAGTATGACATGATCAGAATGATCTTGATAGTTGAGTCAGGAATCAGTTTTTGAGTATTCAGGATGTTATCTGCAAAATGTATAGTCAGCAGATATAGTTCAAGATAGGCTCTGAAGACTCAGTGTGAAACTGAGATACGGAAGACTCAGTAGGATACTGAGGAACTGAAGACTCAGCACGGAAATTCAGTGTATCAGTCAATAGACTCAGAAGACTCTGAAGACTCAGAAGACCCTGAAGACTCTGAAGACGCAAGACTGGAGACTGAAGATTGAAGATCAAGAATACTGAAGGCACAGTAATTACTGAAGACTCAGTAAGGTACTGAATGCTCAGTATGAACCTGAATGTTCCGAGGCACTGAATATATCTATCTGAAGGATGCAATACTGAGAAAAACGCGATTCCTTAAGAAAGTTAGATATTGCCAAGATATTCAAATGCAGACAAAAGGAACTAAGTCAGAAGTGTTGTTAAGGTTATATCAAACTCAGAGTTTGTAACCAAAAGAGCCGTTGAAGGTGTCAACCTTTAACTGGAGACAAAAGTCAAAAAGAGGAAGACGACACTGTACCATACTGACACTGACAGTGACAGGTCGCTGAAAAAGATGTCAGATGTACAAAAGTTCCAGACTGCAAAAAGTGAAGATCGGCTACATGAAAGGTTATTGCCTAAAACGTGTTAGGGAGTTTCAAACCCTAAATATAGCCGTTTCTCACACACCTTAAGAGGAAACTCACAAAGCTATCTCTCCAACAGATATTTTTCAAGAGTGACCTTGGTGTATGCCTATAAATACTGGTGACCCTCTACATTGTAAGGTTACGGAAAATTTATACGCAACTCAAGAACTCAAACTTATTCTTGCAAAAGTTAAAGCACTCGAAAAACTTAGAATTTCCCAAGTGCTTCTATATTGAAGAGAGCTCATTATACTAAGCCTAGCTTGATAAGAATTATCCAAAGCTTAGTCGAGATATCCTAACCCTTTGCATTGTGCTTCATTGTAAAGGATATCTCATCCTAGTTGGAAACCAATGAGAGAAACCCCAAACCCTTGAGAAGGTAGTTGGAGTGTGTTTGTTGGTGAGAAGAGTTGTAAAGAGTTAGTAAACTACGTGGAGTAGTCGAGAAAACTCTAGAGGAGAAGTTAGTAAGCTCTATGGGGGTAGTCTGAAAGCTTGTTTGTGTTTGAGTAAGTAAACTACGGAGGTAAATAAAGCTCAAGGTCGGGTTGAGTAAGTAAACCACGTGGAGTAGTCGAAAAACTCGGGGCGAGTTGAGTAAGTAAACTACGAGGTAAATAAAGCTCGAAGTTGATAGTGAATTTCTCTCGAAGAGTCGGGGAGAGTGGGCGTAGGAGCTTGAGTCTCGAACCACTATAATTGTTGTGTTCTTTATTGCTTTCCTTATCGTGTGCTTAATTTGCATTGACTTGATTTTGAAAGCATACTTTTCATCGATATTGAGTTGGAATCAATCCTTTGAAGTTGCATAAGTGAATCACAAACTTAATCACTATTTCATAAAGGGAAGGTTTTAAAGAAAGCTTAAAAGCGAGTATAAACTAAGGGCCAACCATTCAAGACGATCGAAAGTAGCTAGAACAGATAATTACCAAACCGAACTCTCTTCCGAGGATTTGAGAAGTTAGTTATCGATCCAAGCAACTCAGGATCTCTGACACTCAGGACTCGGTTGGGATTATCTCGAGGTATCGAAAGCAAATTTCGGGATCATTTGTCTCGATGAGACTTTGACTCAGAGCGATCTGTGCTTCTCAGAACCAAATCTTCAGGATTATCTGACCCAAGCTGACCTCAGTAAGAAAAAGTTTTAAAAACACTGAACACGTGTATTCCCCCCCCATACACGTGTAAGACTCGTTTGCACCGGGACCAACACAACAAAATGTAAAATTACAAAAGCAAGTACGCAAAATAAGTTCGATTAAGGCTAACTTCAAAATTTCCATGGACTATACATACTAAAGAAACCGATGAACATAAAAGGAAGAAGGAGAAAATTGAAGGAGAAAATGGAGCAAAAAAAGTCTACATAATTTATGATGGAGAAATGTATGGCCAAGATACAATATATATGAATCAATGGTCAAGATTAGTGTAATAAAATTTAATATGTTACAATAAATTTTTATATTTCCTCAAATACAACAAATGACTCGGATTATAGATCAAAAAATGGATCAACGGTGTAGACAAAAGAGCGGAAAATCCAATAAAGAAATCCATAGGTGTATTATATAACTTACATGACTTACATGATATAGTGAGTTGGAAAAAAATTCTAAAAATATAAACGACGTTCCAATTCATTTCAAATATGAATAAACTTATTTGTAGGATATCTAATTTAATTAAAAAGGAATTTTGTTATTAAAAAGACGTAAATTGGGATACTATACAATTTAAATTGATAATGGAACGATGCATGGTCAACGCGATCAATTAAAAGGGCACCAATTTTTATAAAATGCATAAATTGAACACCATTTTTATTTTTCAAGCACACAATTATTATGTTGTATTAAGTAGTAAGTAATTGTATTAAACCAAAATGATGGTATTATGTTGATTAATAATCAACAATAATATCAAATGACTATAATTATGCACTTACAAAAATAAAAATAAAAAATATTTATAGTCAAACTTTTTTTTAGCGCATTTATAGTCTAACTTGAACAATATTTGTATTGAGTATTAAAATTGTAAAATTTAATACACTGATTAGTAATTCAATTAATGTAGTCGAACTTTTTATCACAATAGAATAACAAATTTATTCAAATAATTAATTGATTTTATCATTACATTTTGTATAAATAACAAACCTATCAAAATTGATACACACTTTTACATATTTATGTATGCTATAACATATACATAATACACATAATAATATAAAAAATTATAATAACAATCCTGAATATTTTTTGTTTTCATTATTCTAATAACATTATTAATTATTTGTAAATCTATGAATGAGTTTTAAAAAAAATCACTATAATATATAAATAATAATATAAGATATGTGTATTATTGTCAAATATTATTAGATGATTGTGATAAAAAGTATAAAGACAAATAAAAATAGAGATTATCTTCAAACTCTAATTTTATGTAAGACGTATCATAGGAGTTTTGAATGATCAAACAATTTTGATTCATAATACACAGAAACTCTTCACCTTGTGACCCCATCAAACTTTCAACGCCATAAAATCTGATAGATTAACAAAATCGCAATTGATTAACAAAATCGCAATTGATTAACAAAATCACCGTCGTGAAAACAATGAACCGAACAATGAATTAGAACAAATAAAAAAAATACCTGTCAAAATCTAAATTTACATTTAAAGTATTCTCTATACAAACTATAACGAATCAACACATCGAAAAAAATAAGTTCACACAAAATGTAAAATTACAAACGCAAATACACAAAATAAGTTGGATTAATGCTAACCTCAAAATCTCCATGGACTATATATACTGAAGAAATCGATGAACATAAATGGAAGAAGGACTAAATTAAAAGAGAAAATGGAGCAAAAAAGTCTACATAATTTATGGTGGAGAAATGTATGGCCAAGGTATAATATACATAAATCAATGGTCAAGATCACTGTAATAAAATTTAATATGTTACAATAAATTTTTATCTTTCCTCAAATATAATGAATGACTCGGATTAAAGATCAAAAAATGGATCAACGGTGTAGACAAAAAATGGAGCATGATGATTTATTTATTTTCATGATTATAATTTAAAATTATTTTTCAAAAAATATGCAAAAATATCAAACCATGGATAGTAATTTAAAATTATTAGAAAATATTCTTGCTATCATTAGATAATGTATATTATTTCAAATTATCCAAGCTAGTTATCCTGATATTATTTCAAACCATTGTAATGTTTCACATGAACAATTTGATTAATAATAAGAAAATTATATCACTGGAATAATATTACAAATATCTAATGAATAAAGACGTAAGCATAATAATATAATATTACAATGCTTTGACACCACTCAACTGTGACGAAACCACTACACCTTTGAAAGCACCGTCACACACATCATTTTCAACCGCGATACCAGCAATGTAGAGTGTAATATATTACAACTATCAAATGAATAAAGATCTTGTATACATTACATATTTTGATCACTAGAAAACTATATAACTAAAATAACATTACAACTATCAAATGATATAAAGGCTTAAGCATAATAAGATAATATTACAATGCTTTGAAACCACTCAACGGAGACGAAACCACCACATCACACACATCATCTTCAACTGGGACACCAACAATGTGAAGTGTAAAACATCTCATTAAATAGGTGGGATAACAAAAGTTTTGCCCTAATATTAAGCAAGTAATAAAGAGGATTTAATATCATCAATTAAATAATAAAGATGTATTAATATAATTAATTATTGTCAAATTTTATATGATTAAATTGTGAAAAAAATGAAGGGCTGAGATCGATTGATGCAGATCCAATGGTGGAGGAAAAATGGTGGAAAAATCAGAAAAGGAAATCCGTAGGTGTATTATATAGTTATAGATAGATAGATTATTATACCCGTCTTAACTATGGTAATACATTTTATTATTAAGAAGGTCCACATAGGTACAAAAATACTTGTAGAATATCAGTTTAACCCTCAATTCATTTTTCATTTTATTCTTAAAAATATTTTTTTCCCTACTTTCCCTTATATCCGGCCTCCCCCAACCCACCTCATTTCAGATTTTTTTCTTCTCTCTCACCCACGATATTCATATAGCTCTCATTTTTGCCCTGATTTGAGAGGTCCGGAAAATACGGAAAAAACACGAACACGAAGGCCCGGAGGTTGCAGAAAACACGGCAGATGAAAGTTTGTGTGCGGCGGTGGTGGTGTTGTTGAAGGGGACAAAGGTTGCGGAAAAGGCCACGACGGAGTAAGGTTTGTGTGCTTTTGTAGTGATGGAGAGGTGTGGTTGTGGCAGATATGTCAGATGAATCCGTCCGACCTAGGGTGGCACTGATTCGGTGGGTTTTAAGTTTTGATTCGGTGAGTTATAGGCCTGAATCAGTGAGTTTTAGTGAATTCAGTTCGTTGGAGTTGGAGAAAGATGCAAAGAGTGCAGAGGGTTTGTTTGTGCTCATTTTCTTAGCGATGGAGAGGTTTAGCCACTCCTTTATTATTTGAGATTAATAATAGTACTTGCGTGCACTAGTTACGCACTTACACCTTGCAATTGTTGTATAACTAACATGTTTTAATAGAAACAATTAATAATGTTCAACGAAAATCACTAATACTCGTCAATTAATATTTATTATTAATCTTTGTTAAAATAGTTAATATTATTCAATAAAAATAATTAATATTATTCAAGAAAACACATCAACTACACAATATAACCAGTGTGTACAAGAATTTGTCATTATTCAAACATGGGTTTCTAAATAAAATTATGGGTTAATTCTATATAATACACGACCTTTAGACCAAATATCAATTTAATCACGACTTTCAAAATTATTGTATAAAAGTCCAACCTTTGATGTTGTTTCAAATTAATACACACTTTTTTTCATCGACCTTGAAGTGACGTTGTGACTCGCCGAAATTAGTATTTTTGTTATGTCAGACTACATATAGGATGAAATGTCTAAATCATAAATATAAAAAGTATTTAAAAAGTGAATTAAAAACAAAATAAAATAAATAAAATCTAAAAAAATAAAATAAATTATTTAAATCTAAATTTCAAACCTTAAAAACTAATTCTCGTCGTCAATGTTTCAAAATTAAATATATTCCCATGTTCCAAAATTAAATGTAATCCCTTAGTTTCTCTTCCCCCATTCAATTCATCCATTATCTATTGTCACTCCCTCAACCCCTCACTTGTTGTTCTTATTGCAGTCGACCTCCTTAAACTAAATTTGTGAATTATTTATTGAGATTCGATCAATTTTTTAAAATGGATATAAATTTTATTTTTTATTTATATTTTAATTGTTTTTTTTTAGATTTTAACTTCTTTTAATTATTATTTTTTGTTTTAATTTATTTAAAAAATGTGTAATATTATGTGGAGTAATTTAAAAAATATTATTTAATATGTATCATTCTAACTGGTAAGTATATGCATGTTTCGATGAGCCACGTCACCTTTTTCTGCCGGAGAAAAAAAAATGTGTATCAATTTGCAACAATATCAAAGGTTGCGCTTTAATACAAAAATCTTGAAGGTCGTGATTAAATTGATATTTGGCCAAAAGGTCGTGTGTTTATTTAGAATTAACCCTAAAATTATATATATAGAACTTTTAAAACTTATTTATACATGACTATAACCGTTGGCAAAATGGATAATATGAAGTTTTATGTGGAATTTTATTTTATGAAGTATATTTATTCTTACATAAATTTTTGTATGTAATAAAATTTATTGTAAACTCTCTCTTTCTTTTTTTAAAGCTTGTAAATTATATTTAGTGTAGGAGTGAGTCTCTTGTGCACCCAAGTGCAACGTGCACTCATACAACTGAATTAATAACCCATTAAAAAAAATATTTGATTCATTAAATATATTAGACATGTTCTGTGAATACATGGGTAGGATTGGAGCGAGTGCACGGATCTAACAGTTGCACATGAGACTTTGTCTTAGTGTGTATTGCATAAAACACGTGAATATTAAAGGTATACTTGGTAAAATGATATATGAGGAATGATATGCATATAGGAACTGAAAGGGTGTAGGATCACACGCATACATCTTCCTCAACTTTAATTTTTATTTTACGCCCCCAACCCTTTCAATCAAGCGTCTCCTGAATTTTACGTTAGATTTACTTATAATTATTATAATTATTGTTGTTACTTAAAATTAAAGACGAAAATTTATTTTTGAACAAGATAAATAATATTAGCAACCATACCCGTTGTGTATACAATTTAGTTTAATACGTTTATATGTGATAAGGTATGAGATAATGAATGACCCAAAGGTATAAAATCTCGAATCATCACTTTAACATGGAGTTTTATCAATTCAGGGCCTGAAATATGGTAAAACTGTCAATTTAAGGTCTAAAAGATTTTTCCTATCGATTCAAGGCCTAGAAGATAAAAAACTATCAATTCAGGGTCTGAAAGATAGAAACTATCAATTTGAGGCTTATAAATTTTAAGGTTGTGTTTGGCACTAAACCCTAAACCCTGAACACTAAACCCTAAACCCTAAACCCCCTGAACCGTAAACCTTGAACCGTAAACCCTAAAAAATAAAATAAGAACATAAAATAAGTACATGAAATATAAGTGTCAAACATGACCTTAAAATGTGTGAGCCTCAAATTGATAGTTTTTATCTTTCAGGTCCTGGATTGATAGTTTTCTATCTTCCAGGCCTTGAATCGATAGAAAAAATCTTTAAAACCGTAGATTGATATTGTCATCTTTCAGACCCTTAATTGACCCAAAGGTATAAAATCTTGAATAAAATTATGATGACTGGATTGAATTTCAATCAAAAATGGAGATCTTGGATAATCGAGTGCGTCCCGATAGCATTAGCTTTAGTTCTAGTTAATGGCAGGCTTGGCAGCCCGTTGGGCGAGTTCAAACTTGAAAGGTGTCTCCACCAAGAGGATCCTCTTTCACCTTTCCTGCACCTTATTGCGGTGGAAAGATTGAGCTCACTTGTCACCCGTGCATTACATTCTAATCTGCCCGAGGCGGTGGAAGTTGAGACCGGAAATTATTGCACTAGTGGGTTTGCACTATGTATACCGCAATCTCATCGCATCTCCCTAATAATAAATTAAATTGATAATTATAAAATGATAAAAGAATTATTTTTTTAAAAAATAATTAAAAAGATAAATTATAAAATTACATATATATCTCCATTAACATCTACTCCCTCCATCCACCAAAATTGTGTTCATTTCGTTTTGACATGTTGTACGGAAAGGTAAATTAAGTACGTTTATGGACACAGTTTTTTATCTTCATCGTCAATCAATCACTTAATTACTCAAGTTATCATTATACTTTATTCACAATCAATTATGTTATTCATAAATGGACTAAATTTACCTTTCCGTACAATATGTCAAAACGAAATTACCACAGTTTTGGTGGACGGAGGGAGTATTATTTAAATAAAATATTTTTAGAACAATTAAAATTATAAAAATTGTAATTTTTTAAAAAAATTATAAGGATATTTAGGGAATGTTATATGTTATATATATTTATTTACAAAATTAATTGATTCATTTATGGCAAAATTATATCGTTCCTGGCGAAACTAAATGATGTATCTTCATTTTATAGGTTTTCTGACGTCAGGAAAGACGAACATCCTCCCTACCGGTACAAAGCTATTGCATATATATAATCGAAGTTGTATATAATGTATAATTATTTTATACCTATTAAGAAGTCTTTCATATTCGTGATAGCCTGATAGGGAGGGAGGTGTTCCAACTGTTCTTTTTGTTATTTGTGGTTATAATAAAGTAGGTTATGTGCATTGAAAAGGGCAAAAAGTTTGGAACAATTAAATAAAAAGTTTCAGGACGTGGAATTTAATTTGTGTGCGCAAAATCTATAGTTTTCAAATTAAAGGCTCAATTTTGTTAAAACGAAAAAGTAGAAAGGCTCCAATCATGTGCACAAATGATTAATTCTACCTTTCAAAAGTCCCAATTCCCGCTACTGAAAGCTACAAAATATTTGATTTTGTTTACTTTCGTTCTTTTAAAAAAAAAAAAAAAATTGTATTAAATTATGAGAATTTAATTCTTTGACATCCATTCTTTACATGGAAGAAAGAGAAGGGTTAGCGGTGTTTGCAACCTTTTATTATAGAACAAAAATTAATTATCTATTATCTATCCATAATCTTATAATCTATAATATATTATATATATACATCTTCTATAATCCCTATAATGCAAAACCTCTATAATATGATGTGACAATTAATAAAATGATGTGGCAAAATCATATTCTTCTATTTAAAATTCTTTTAATCTCATTCATTTTGAGTGTTGTTTTGATCTCAGCCGTTAATTTTATCATTAATTTTCTATAAATTAAGACCTTTCTCATTCATATTTCCTCCACTCCATTCCATTTCACAATTTCTCCATTATATCTTTCTATTTCTCTAATTTCTTGGTTTCTCTCAAATTCATGATAATCATCGTCTTTTTTAATACGAGATCATTGTTATTTGCCTATTGTGTCAAATATATTTGATTTTAATCTTTTCTTGATTCATAGATTTTAAATGATTGTTTATTTGTTTTCAGATTTAGAGATTGTTATGGAGAAGTTTACTTTTGGATGAGAAGAAGTTTATGCAAAAGGGAATGCATGAGGATTATTGGTTGTGATTATATTTTGTTTGTTTGATTTCTAATGACCATTATTCTATTTTCAGATTTATAATTCATGAAGATGATGTGGTGTCTACAATTCATGAAGATGATATGGTGTCTACAATGAAGTCGCCGATGACATATTATCAAGTTTCGTTTAATGTTTACAATTTTCATATCTTTTTTTTGTAACAAATGTTTTATGTTCGTCTCTTATATTGTAATGGATTTAACTATCATTTCATTGAAGATATGATATGATTTTCTTATATTGTAAATAATGTTCGTCTCTTAAACTTTAACCTCTTCGAATATGTCCAATTTTTGGCACAATCAATACTTTAATTTCTTCGAATATACTAATTGATATAGATCAAAAGTAAATTAAATTTAAATCTATATGATTATATGAAATGATATTGTTAACTTATTTTTATGACCCTAAATTAAGAAATCGAACTTTCTAAAATCACCAACTTAATTAACTAATTGATGAAGAGTGATTATTGTATTTTAAGTAATGGTAATTAATTACAGTATATATTTTAGAAGAATATTTGTTACTATAATAAAATTAGTATATTTAAAAACATAATTACTTATTTAAAAAAAACCCCACAAATAATAAATATCATCAAATCATACTATGTAAATTTTATAGCATAAAACTTAAAAATAGCCTAATAATGTACATATGAAAAGAAACATATACAGTCCGAAACGACTATAAACCTACACAGTCCAAAATGACTATAAACTTATACAGTTCGAAATGACTATAAATCTAGGTACCAACCTTCTTTTAAATTCTTGAAACAACAAATTGCTCTAAAACTGACGATCCAAACAGACAAGTCTCAAATTCCCTTTCTGGGGGCAAGACCCCGGGAATCCCAAGATCAATTTATATTTAATCCATAAGGGATCTTTTAAATAATCTCGAAGTTCAAATCTATCATTCGAATGTTTACAAAATATATTTTTACCAAAATATCAAAACCATTTTCCGACCTTCTGGTCATATCTTTACAAACTCAGAAGAGACTCAAACCTAAAAGCTTTGGTATCATGAATATCAGTTTCAAAATAGAATACCAACTTAAACCTATTAATCAAAATCTCATAAAAACATATCTTCTACATTTGTGAAACCGAATCAAAAAATTCGTAATCGACTCTCCAAATCCCAACCTATCCGCATGTCATCACCCACCTTATCGGCGTTGACTTGCCCGCCCTTATCGGCGTCGGCTTTCCGCTACCTCGGCGAGGTATGTTCCGACGATTTAGCAAAGTATTCTCCGTCTTCTCGGAGCTGAGATCGTCTGCCTTCATCGGCTTGGACCTACCAACCTTCCGAGGTCGGCTTGGTCCGCCTTTGTCAGCGTTGACATCTGCCTTAATGGCAATGACTTCGTCCGCCATTATTGGCGTTGACTTGCCCTCTTTATCGGCATCGGCTCTCCGCTAAGTTTAAAAAACACTCACTAAGTTTAGGAAACAATCATTAAATTAATAAACAATCACTAAAGTAATCACTAACGTAAGAAACGCTCACTAGGTTTAGGAAACAGTCACTAGGTTTAGGAAACAATCTCTGTGTTTAAAAAACATTCACTACATTAGGAAACAATCACTAAATTAATAAGCAATCACTAAGTCAAGAAACAATCACTAAAGTAAGAAACACTCACTAGGTTTAGGAAACATTATCTATGTTTAGAAAACAATGATTAATTGTAAAACAATCACTAAATTAGGAAACAATCACTAAGGCAAGAAACAATCGCTAAAGTAAGAAACACTCACTAGGTTTAGGAAACAATCTACATGTTTAGAAAACATTCACTACATTAAGAAACAATTACTACGTTTAAAAACACTCACTAAGTTTAGGAACAATCACTAAATTAATAAACAATCACTAATATACTATAAAATACAAAACAAACATATATGCTTTTATTCAATGTTTGTTCCTACACCAAATTGACTTTTAGACTCAACTGAGGCTAACGTAATAACATATTTCAATCATTTTTCAAGTAATTAATATTCAGATTCAAATAATTACATAAATAAAGAAAATTTAAATAAAATATATTAAAAGGTATTAGTTGTTATGCTAAAAAGTATTAGTAATTGTACCAATAAGTATCAGGTTAAAAATTACATACTAAAAAAACACATAGAGTCGCCAAGTAGAAATTTATGAAACATTCACTAAGTTAGAACATAGTCGCAACAACAGGTTCAGGAAAATAAATCTAGGATATATTGAATTTGCCTCCGACATAAAGAGTCATGCATCACCGCTTAAAGAATTTTCTATGAAGTGTCGGCTAACTCGATCAATTGTCTGACTACTCAGATGGTGATTGTCCGCAAAATAGGCTAGGCGCTCGGCAATATCATTCTTCCCTGAAACGATGTTTAGAAAGAAAGATAAGAAATCAAATGTGGGTAAAAATCCAAGATTTTAGATCTATAGTCTACCTGAAGTTGTTGCCTTTGCCTTCCTTTTCCTACTAAAGTTGGTCCAGCTGGATAAGGTCTTTTCGCTGGATGATAAGGCATAGGCAAACACAATTTTGTTCTCGCATCTTTTACAGTTCTTCTTGCATTCACACTTTTGGAAGCACTTCTCGTACAATGAAAAGTGGGTCAGCGTGTGAGGTTTATCCTACAAGTGAAAATTATATACAATCAATATCATATTATCATTTAGTAGAATTATAATGAGAATGAGCTACAAAGTAACACCTTAGATTTGTTGTAGATGCTCTTCAAATCCTGCCCATACTTCACAACCGCCAACATATCAAAACCTAAGAACTCAATATCATCAACTTTAATTTGTTTGTTCAGCTCTGTTGTAAAGTTTTCCCAGGTAGACTTGTAATATAATCCAAGAAAGCTTGTTTTGCCTGAAACCACTTTATGAAGGAGTTGTAAAAACTTGACGGTGTAAGCATCATTCCACTGCGCCATCTACATGGAATATACATGAAAACAAGCATTAAAGAAGCCATGTCATGTCATATTACAAAGACAGATTGTTTAGAACAACAAAGACGACAACAATCATCAATTATATCTTTAAATAGTTTCATGTCTATTAGTGTTTTCTCATGATCAAAACCTAAAACAAAACAACTACAAATCTTATATAATCTTATATAACAATGAAACGCGTTTGATTAAGGACACAATCATTAGCCACTGACTCTGCCAAAGTGCGACGACTTATAGATACAAAGACAGATTGTTTAGAACAACAAAAAGACGACAACAATCATCAATCATATCTTTAAATAGTTTCATGTCTATTAGTGTTTTCTCATGGTCAAAACCTAAAACTTCTTTCAACTACAAGTCTTATATAACAATGAAAAACATTTGATTAAGGACACAATCATTGGCCACTGACTCTGCCAAAGTACGACGACTTATAGATTCAAACCCGAGAGTGTCATAGGTCCAATACATAAGCATATACCAAAAATACTGATTTCAAACTAAAAAAATATCATTAGCCACCGACTCTGCCAAAGTGCGACGACATAAGCATAGATTCAAAATCGACGACTTATAGATTCAAACTAAAAATACTAGTGAAACCAAAAATGCTGGTCAATTCCTCCAATCATCTACCAACACAAACTGATTTCAAACTAAGGTAAAACAGACAAGAAGTGTCACAAGTTGTATTCAAATTCTAAGAATTCCAACAGAAAACATATAAAGTCTCAATTAATATATATATATATATATATATATATATATATATATATATATGTGTGTATGTTCTAAACTAGTTAATTATCTAAAGCAAAGTTAAACAAATTATAACATCGTCAAAGAAAAATCAGGAGCTGCGATTAGAAATTAGAAGGTACCTGTGATGATCTCCAAAAATTATAGTCAATTGAAGAAGAAGAAGAAGAAGAGCTACTTGAAGAAGAGTAAACCTCTGAAAATTTTCTCTTCATTGAGTCTATTTAAGACAAGATATGGAGAAAGATTGTGTCTATTAAAGCAGATTTGATTGGTGGGCGTTGAGTGTATTAAAGAAAACAAGCAGGATTTTCAGAGGACTGTTACTGGGGCATCATCGATAAATGGCGAAGAAAATATTACAAATGCAGAGTGGGGCGCAGTGGATAAATATGGGGAAGGGGGCGCGGTGGCCGACGGCAAATATATGGCGGTGGCCGTCGGCAAATGTGGAAATTAAGGTACACTGTGGCGGTGACCAACGGCGGTGGGAGGTGTAGTCATTAGGGTACACCGTGGCCGACGGAAATTATTTGTGTTATATTTATAGAAATTAAGCCCTCGATGTAACGGCCTTTGGGCTTAATGGGCCCACAATATTTTACAGAAATGAAACAAATTTAATAGTTCATTCTCGTAAAAAATTAATGAAGCCCAATTCTCGTAAGTGACGGCGGCAGATGCAGGTGGTTGTGGTTAAACTAGGGAATTAATATATGTTTTTAATATATATTTTTTTTCTCAAGAACCCTAAATTTTCTAATTAATTTGTATATTATTTATTTTTCAAATGGAAAACTGATTTGTGGAGTTCGCAATTATGCAATTTACCATGCCCAAGTTATAATTTTTTCGATAGCCAGTTCTTGTTAGAGTTCCATCCGACAGTGCGGGTCTTGGTTGGCTTTAACTCTCTTTCAAATTATGACTTATTTAGAATTAGTAGCGTACTGAGTTTTTTTCGATTTTGTGTGATTCCTATATATTTCCAGTTTCTTCATTTCTTATGATTTTGACAAATGTGGATATATGTTTTTAATATATTCTCTTTTTTTCTCAAGAATCCTAAATCGCCAGTTCCGCGCACCAGTTCTGCACGAACAAGATGTCTGGCACAAAAATTGCATGTGTAATCGAAGATATTCCATGTTTGGACGAGTTAAAATATTACTCTTAGTTTGCTTATTAAATAGTTGTTTGAGATTGTGACTTAAGTTTGCGCAGATGTTATATGGGTTGTCTGTCTTTTGGGAATGGGGTAGACAATGGGTCTCATATTGTCGAAAGAACTTATAGGAGCTTAGTGAAACAATGTGGGAAACAAGTTTAAATTGCCATATTTTCTGTTAAAAAAGAGAGTAGAAATTATGATATAAAATTAGAATAGGAGTCTTGCTTATCAATTGGTCGTTATGTTTCATAGTTCTGATTTTAATCTTATCAATTGAAAATCAGAACTACGAAACATAACGACCAATTGATAAGAAAGACTCCTATTTTAATTTTATATCATAATTTCTACTCTCTTTTTTAACAGAAAATATGGCAATTTAAATTTGTTTTTTCCGACATTGTTTCAAAAAAAAAAGACAAAACTCAATATAATTTAATCATCTCTTAAAAGTTCTTTTTCGATAAATAAAAGAGTCATTTTGTGGAATATCAAAATGACCCCATTTTTGCCTCTTTTGTTTTTTTTAAAATTTAGAATTTTAAAAAAGAAAAACATATTGAAATATAACATAGATGATCGAAAACGAAACTTAAGTCAAGTCATAATTTTTTTCTCAAACGACTAGTATTTTTAGTTTAAATATATAAGTCGTCGGGTTTGAATCTATGCTTATGTCGTCGCACTTTGGCAAAGTCGGTGGTTAATGATATTTTTTTAGTTTGAAATCAGTATTTTTGGTATATGTTTATGTATTGGACCTATGACACTCTCGGGTTTGAATCTATAAGTTGTCGACTTTTTTTTAGTCGAATCAATGGCCAATGATTGTGTCCTTAATCAAATGTTTTTCATTGTTATATAAGATTTGTAGTTGAAAGAAGTTTTAGATTTTGATCATGAGAAAACACTAATAGACATGGAACTATTTAAAGATATGATTGATGATTGTTGTCATCTTTGTTGTTCTAAACAATCTGTCTTTGTATCTATAAGTCATCGCACTTTGGCAGAGTCAGTGAATAATGATTGTCTCCTTAATCAAATGTTTTTCATTGTTATATAAGATTTGTAGTTGAAAGAAGTTTTAGGTTGTTGGGATATTTTAGTTTTGATGAATTATGCAAAAACATTATCAACTTGTGTTATTTAAGTTAATCTACAGATAACAAGTTGAGGGGGAACGAGAGAACAAGTTAAGGGGGAACTCATGAAATCATTTGTCATCTTTGTTGAACGAGATCGATTTAGGTTTGCAGATGAGGCTGATCGAGATCAAATAAGAAGGATGAGTTCCGAGTTAACTAATGTGCAAAACCCGATCACCGTCTTCTTGAAATCGGAATCGATGAACAAGGAAATCGGAATCGAAATGAGAAGTGAAATGAATCGATGAACAAGGAAAAATATGATTTTTTAGCAAAGCAGCTATTTCAACAGACCAGAAATCTACAGATCAGAAATCAGCAGACCAGAAATTAGGCGAGCTGATCAGATCCGTTAGACACACAAAAGCAGTGCCAATGAGAAGATGACAACACATATATGGATATGACATAAAGCTACAAACAACAGTGCAATATGACAAAGAAAAGCTGGAAGACTATTAGTATGGATTTAAATTTACTCTCCAACGGTAATATTCAAATCCACACTATAAATACATTACACTATCTTCAAAACAAGAGAATGGAGGATCTGCAAAGTGAAATTAAAGCCAAATATTCAAGCAACTCCATTCAAGAACACAGAGCATTAAATATCCAAATTTACCCAAGAGTGTTCTTCATTGTATCTAAGCAAAAATGCCATATCATAAGCTTAGAGAGATTTTCCCAACCTTAGCTTAAAGACTAAAACAATGTAAGAGAAAATATCACCTACTTGGAAATAACTCCAAACACATACCCTTTCTTGAGAGAGAATTAGTGGTTAAGTAAGGTAGTTAATCGGCAATCCCGTGAGGGAGATAAGTCCCGTTTGAGTGAGAACTCGGTAAACATCTAAGCAATCCCGAAAGGGAGGGTAGGATATCCCTTAGAGGGTGATAAGTCCCAGTTTGAGTGAGAACTCGGTAAACATCTATTGGTTAAGTTGGTGCCTTATGAAGGGAAGAGTGGATGTAGGACGAGTTGTCTGAACCACTATAAAAATACGTGTTCTTATTTGCTTTCATATTAACTGTCATACATACTTTAGTAAATCTGCATAACAAATTCGAAGCAAAAATTTTAAAGTCACCTCCCATTGAGATTTTACGAGTTTTAAATCGGGTTTTTCGGGACCGACAAGTAGTATCAGAGCAGGGGTTCAAAAGTTCACTAGATTTTAATGTGACCACCTGAACTGATCTTTTTGTTAAAACCTATTTAGTTTAAAATGCATAAATTTTAAAATTCATGGAGGTTGACAATCATCTTCTCATTTTTAAAATGCATACAATATTCTTCATCATTTCACTTGTTTAACTAACACTGTTTTTCTCGTATATTTTTATTGTTAATTAGTTTTGACATCATTATCAAAAAGGGGAAATTGTTGGGATATTTTAGTTTTGATGAATTATGCCAAAACATTATCAACTTGTGTTATTTAAGTTAATCTACAGATAACAAGTTGAGGGGGAACGAGAGAACAAGTTAAGGGGGAACTCATGAAATCAGATGAAGCTGATCGAGATCGGATGGGGCTGATCGAGATCAGATAAGAAGGATGAGTTCCGAGTTAACTAATGTGCAAAACTGATCAGCCGTGCAAAACTGATCAGTCGTGCTGAAATCAGAACTGATGAACAGTGAAATCAGAACTGATGAACAATGATATCAGAACTGATGAAGTGTGAAATTAGATTTGATGAACAGTGAAATCAGAACTGATGAACAGTGAAATCAGATTTGATGAACATTGAAATCAGACTGATGAACAGTGAAATCAGAACTGATGAACAAAGTGAAAATCAAATCGATGAGCAATGAAATCGAATCGATGAGCAAGTTATTTTCAAACAAATATGAGCAATGATTTCAAAGCGGACAAGAAACCTACAGATTAGAAATCAGCAGACCAAAAATCAGGCGAGCTGATCAGATCCGTTAGAGACACAAAATCAGTTGGCCAATGAGAAGATGACAACACATATATGGATATGACATAAAGCTGCAAACAACAGTACAATAGGACAAAGAAAAGCTGGAAGACTATTAGTATGGATTTGAATTTACTCTCCAACGGTAATATTCAGACCCACACTATAAATACATTGCACTATCTTCAAAAGAAGAGAATGGAGGATCTGCAAAGTGAAATTAAAGCCAAATATTCAAGCAACTTGTTGGGAAATCTGTAATTTAGTTTTGATGGAAGTTCTAAAATAGGTTGTAATAGGACCAGTCAGACCTGTTAGCTGACTGATGACTTAGAATCAGATTAAGATGACCAGCTGAAATGTATAGATAGCTGATGTAAAAGATAGGTCACATATTGAGGGGAAACTCAATATGTATAAGTCAGGTCGAAGTATCAGATGACCCAGATAAGTTCAGTTGATCAGAAGACTAAGCACAAATCAGAAGACAAGATGTCAGAAGATCAAGTGGAGACAGAAGACACTGAAGACTCAGATGAACCTGAAGACTCAGATAAACCTGAAGACTCATATAAAACAAACCAAGAAGAAACCTCATGAAGATGATCGAATACGCTGAGGCTCAGAGACACCTGAAGATCAAAGGCCTGAAGACCTATATCAGCAGAGTCTGCATATTGAGCTAAGACAATGTGCATCTGAAGACTCAACAAGGTAGACTGATTAGTTACCTGATCAAGTCAGCTCACACCTGGTGACAATCAAAAAGATACACCAGACAAGACAAATCTTCTACAAAAGGAATATCAATCGTCTAACGGACAAATTTACGAAGTCTTGCCGCCTGGCCAAGGAGAAAGCGACACGTGCACAAAAAGAGCCGACAATGCGGGATACGACGGCGGGACAAAAAACGGGCGCTCTAATGATGCCTACGGCCACGCCGATAATCAGGGCACGTCACAATCATATCCTACAACCTACCTAATATAGCCCGAAATTCAAATTGCTCTCCAACGGCTCTTTGATTTTGAGGTCTATAAAATGGGATTACTCGAAGGAAGAAAACAAGGACCAACAAGTGAGAAACCACATCACATGAACTATTGAGCAAGCGGAACAACAACATTAACGCAAGCAAATTCAAGAAGAATTTCCGCTCAAAGAACACCATAGTTGAAGATTATTCTTAGAGTGTTCATCTCATAGTTCTTAGCAAGAAATCCTATTCACTAGCATTTTGGCTACCTAAAATCCCAGGATAGATTTCCAATTGGAACCCTCAAACATTCTTTACCCAAACTCAAGTTAGGTTAAGTTTGTAGAGTGAGAACTCGATAAACATCTCGGCTATCCTGAAAATGATATAAGTCCCGCAGGTTACGTTTGAAAGAGTGGGAACTCGGTAAACATCTCGGCCATCCTGAAAAGGATATAAGTCCCGCAGGTTAAGTTTGTAGAGTGGGAACTTGGTAAACATCTCGGCCATCCTGAAAAGGATATAAGTCCCGCAGGTTACGTTTGAAAGAGTGGGAACTCGGTAAACATCTCGGCCATCCTAAAAAGGATATAAGTCCCGCAGGTTAAGTTTGTAGAGTGGGAACTCGGTAAACATCTCGGCCATCCTGAAAAGGATATAAGTCCCGCAGGTTACATTTATAAGAGTGGGAACTCGGTAAACATCTCGGCCATCCTGAAAAGGATATAAGTCCCGCAGGTTAAAGTCGGTTAAGGTTCCCCTGTGTTAAGGGAAGAGTGGACGTAGGACGGGTTTTGTCTGAACCACTATAAAAGTTTTGTGTGCATTTACTTGCTTTCTTATTGCTTTACACTACACACAACTGAGTTTAAAAGTGCATACATATTCTAAGTTAAGTTCAGTCTGCACCAAGCAACTGATCTGATCAGGTTGACACTTTAGTCAGCTGGTTGAAAACTGACTTAAGAATCTGAATTGATAAAACTGGTTTTCACACGGGTAAAACAAGCTTCCGCACCATTCAGTTAAACTGACAGATATCAAGCTGATCTGCCCTTAGGCACTCAGTAAGATTGAACATCAGTCTAAACTGATACACTAGCACTCTGATTGGGTAATCTGTAGTTCACACCTGATCCGTACAAAAAGTTTTAGAAGTCTATTCACCCCTCCCCTCTAGACTTCCACCCTCACAAAACCCATTCGGGACCTACAAGTGGTATCGAGTCGTGGTTCTCTAGACATTAATCGGCTTTGAGTATCATCGATTCTTGAGGAAGAATCTTTGTGGTCATTTGAACAGATCTTGAAAAACCATTTTTCAAAACTCATTCTTTTTCAAAATCACTCAGCATGGATAATACCTCTGGCATGTACCATGATTTGCCTAAGTTTTCAATTGATGAGTATGCAGATTGGGCCATATATATGTGCAACCATCTAGGATTGATAAGCGGCAGAATGATGGAAGTCATTGAACGAGGACCCATCATTATATATTACGACAACCCAGCAGTTGGAGGAGATCCAGACTTTGCACCGGGAACTCTTGTACGAAAAAGCCCAGCCCTGATGGATGCAGAAGAAAGAAAATTGTATACTCTAAATACAATCGCCAGGCATATAATCATGACGAAGATGAATAAAGTCACAAAGGAGAAGATAAAGTATCTCTAAACCGCGAAAGCAATGTGGGATACTCTTGCTGAGATATGCGAAGGAAATGATCAGATCAAAAGACATGACCGACTACAAAATTTGAACCCGGTGAAGTTCGAAAAGCTAAAGATGTTGCCCAACGAGACCATCAACGAGCTCGATGGGAGGATCACCATGTCAGTAAATAAGTTACGAGAACTTGGAAGAGAGATGTCAGACAAAGATATCAACTACAAGATCTTAAGATCTCTCACCAAGAAATGGGACATGAAAGTCACGGTAATCAAGGATTGCCAAGACATTTCAAAGATGAAGTCGAGTAGCTTGTTCCTAAGCCTTAAAGCTCACGAGTTCGATTTAATCAAAAGAGGACAAGCAGATGAAGACGAGACGCCGTTGAAGCCTCAACGTCTAAATCGGGATTGCATTTAAAGCAATTGAACTCCGTTGGAAACATAATGAGTCAAGCAGATACTCACTTACTGCAGAAACTTGAAAGAACAAATACTCGGCTTGGTAAGTATCGAGATTCTACAAATGACTATCAAGACAATGAAGAAAGCGAGGCCAACCGACAAATCACTAGAAAGAACCATATATCGATGATCGAAGAGATCACAGAGAAGAAAAGAAAAGAGATGATCGACAGATGATGAGAGAAGAGATAACAGATCGGCTGAAGGAGTTGATTACCATCGAAAGGGAAGTCACCGACAGATCCTACAGACGGAGTGACTCACTTTGGGCAGAGGAAGTTCAGAGATCGAGGATCATGCTTCAACTATGAGAAACCAGTCACTACAAAGACCGACGCCCGACGACGACTCCAGAGAAAGAGAAGAGAAACGGAACTAAAAAGAGAGCAACGCCGTAGAGATAGGAAAACAATCGTCACGACACATCCGAATTGATGATTCCTATCCATCCGAGGACTCGCTACTCATCCGAGAAGACTTAAATTCGATAATGTTGGGAAATTTATAGTTTTGATAAAAGTTCCAAAAACACATGTAATAGGACCAGTCAGACCTGTTAGCTGACTGATGTTTATATTACCGTTTATAGAATACCAGTTGATAATTACTGTATAGAACAACTGATGTAATAGATAGGTCACATATTGAGGGGGAACCTCAATATGTATAAGTCAGATCTGAAGATCCAAAGAACAGCTGATATCCGACAGGCCAGAATGCTAGAGAAGAACAGAAGATCAGATCGATCTGATCTAGTCAGATATCTCAGCTGAAGTCATAAAGCTCAAACTCAGAATACTTGAAGATCAGATGGCTTCCAGAAGATCAGACCAGAAGACCTACATCGGTAAGTCCGCTAGTTGAAGCTAAGTCAACCGGCACCAGAAGACTCCATCAGGTAGACTGATCAGCCTTGACTGATCAAGTCAGCTCACCAGGTGAAAACTGATGTTTCACCTAATCATACGTCGATGATCTGAACAAGAAGAATGCCAACCTTAGTTGGAAGAACAAACATTTGAAAAAGTCGTCTGTTAACCAATAAGAACAAGACACGTATGATCGAGCTTAAGCAATTATGGGATTTGATCTTTCGCTCTCTCTAACGGCTATAAAATACAAGATTCAAGCTTTTCACCATGCCGTTCTGAAGACGCCACATCAATCCTCGCAAACTACCAAATATAGCTTTGAAATTCAAATTGCTCTCCAACGGCTCTTTGATTTCAAGGTCTATAAATATGGGATCACACTTGAGTGAAGACACGGAAAACAATTTGAACAATCAAGAAGCTCAAGCAATTATCGATTTCGCACGAAGAACACGATCAAGAAGATTATTTTATTAAGTGTTCATCCCATAAGTTCTTAGCATAGAAATCTTTTCATCTAGCTGATAGGCTACCTTAAACACTAGAAAAGATTTCATAGTTGGAACCAAAACAATCTTATCCAAAATCCAAAGTTAGGTTAAGTTGTTTAGCAAGATTTCAGACTAGGGTTTCTAGTTCTGATTTCTGGGATCGGTTGAGTGAGAACTCCTTAAATATCTGTCGATTGTCTTGTGTTGGACTAACACATAAAACTAAGTCCGATTGGTTAAGTTGGTGCCCCTTGTGATAGGGAAGAGTGGGCGTGGGACCTGGTTTGTCGAACCACTATAAATCTTGTGTGTCTTTACCTGCTTTGATTAACTGTCTACACAATCGCACAACCTTTAAAGCGCATACATATTCTAAGTTGAGATCAGCTAGCACCAAGCTTCTGATCTGATCAAGCTTGACACTTCAGTCAACTGGTTAAAAGACTAACTTTGGAATCTGATTTATAAAAACTGGTTTTTCACGGGTAAAACTTAAGCTTCCGCACACATCAGTTAAACTGATAGTTACCGAACTGATCTGCCTTCTGGCGATTAGTAAGTTGGTTATCAGCCCAAACTGATTCACTCGCACTCTGATCAGGCTAACTGCCATCACACCTGATCTGCACAAAAAGTTTTCAGAAGTCTATTCACCCCTCCCCTCTAGACTTACGCCCTCACAAAACCCATTCGGGACCTCAAGTGGTATCGAGCGGTTGGTTTCTGGACCAATCGACTTTTTGTATCATCGATTCTTGAGGAAGAATCTTTGTGGTCGACTGAACTGATCTTAAAAAACCTTCTTAAAAGTCATTCATTTTCCAAAAACACTCAGCATGGATAACACCTCAGGTATGTATCATGATCTGCCAAAGTTCTCAATCGATGAGTATGCAGATTGGGCCATATATATGTCCAACCATCTAGGTTCGATTAGTGGCAGAATGATGGAAGTCATCGAAAGAGGACCCATCATCATATATTACGACAACCCTGCAGTTGGAGGAGATCCAGACTTTGCCCCGGGAAGTCTTGTACGAAAAAGCCCAGCCTTGATGGATGCAGAGGAAAGGAAACTGCATACTCTGGATACTATCGCAAGGCATATTATCATGAAAACAATGGATAAGGTCACCAAGGAAAAGGTTAAGTATCTCAAAAGCTGCGAAAAGCAATGTGGGATACTCTATTTGAAATATCGCGAGGGAAATGACGGATAAAAGACAAATAAATGCGCAGTTTAACCGGTGAAGTTTGAAAAAATCAAGATGTTGCTTCAACGAAACCATCAACGAACTCGATGGAAGGATTACAATGTCAATAAACAAGCTTCGAGAATTTGGTAGAGAGATGTCTGATAAAGATATCAACTACAAAATTTTAAGGTCTCTCACCAAGAAATGGGACATGAAGGTCACGGTAATCAAGGATTGCCAAGACATTTCAAAAATGAAGCCAAGTAGCTTGTTCTTGAGCCTTAAAGCTCACGAGTTCGATTTAATTGAGAGAGGACAAGCAGATGAAGATGAGGTGCCCGCTGAAGCCTCAACTTCCAAATCAGTTGCTTTTAAGGCATCCAAAGAATAGATTGAAGACCAATGAACCCATTGGAAACATCATAAGTCAGTCAGAACAGATCGCTCGCTGCTACCAGAAACTAGAAAAATCAAATACTCAACTGGGTAAGTATCGAAGATTCTATAAAGATTATCAACATAGCCGAGGAAGAGATAGGAGATCAGAGAACAGATCTCCAGAAAGAACCAGATCTGATGATCGGAGAGATCACAGAGATGAAAGGAAAAGAGATAATTTAAATGATGAGAGAAGAGATAACCAATCAGACAGAAGAAGCTCAGACTACTATCAGAAAGGAAAGTCACCTGATAGATCATACAGACGGAGTGATTCACCTGGAAGAAAAGGTTCCGTGGATCAAGGAAGGGTGGTTCAACCGTTGAGAAGCCAGGTCACTACAAATACAGATCGCCTGCACTGACGCCAAAGAGAAAGGGAAGAAAAGAGGAATGTAAGAGAGCAAAGTCAGACAGGACGTAAAAGTTATGGTTCACGACATCGCCAGAATTGACGATTCAGATTCCGCCTCCGAGGATTCTCCGGATACTCCTTCAGAGAAGATTTATGTCCGACAAGAAAAGCTATATTGACTTCTATGGAAATGAAGATCTGATATTCTCTTCAGATGATGATGAGATCTGCCTGATGGCCAAGGAGGACCAATATGAGGTAACCTCCAAACCTGCTTTGTTCGTTTCTACACCTGCTATCATTTGCACACCTGCTGGGGAGATTGACCTGCAGCTCTACTCTGAGCAATTGCTTGGGATCTCTCCAATGCCAAGAGACACTTATGCTATAGTGGAAGCTTGAAAATGACAAGCGGAGGACCAAAAATAATCACTTGCTAAAGAGAATGATCTCAGTAAAGCCTCTGAACTTAATCTGCTGAAACCGCTCGAAGGCAACTGAGGAATTTAAAATTCTGAAAGTTAAAGCTTCTGATCAGGAGAAGCAGATCAAAGATCAGCTGGAAATTAACAAATAGCAAGCTGATGACTTCAAAATCCTGCAAGCAAAATTCGATGAGCTATTATTAAAAGCATGAAAGTCTAAAATCATCGAGGATAATCTGTAGAAGAAAATAGAGGTTTTCACAAAATCATCTAAAACCGTTCAAGACATGAACACCTATTTTTTGAACAATGATTAACAAGAAAGGACTTGGGTATGAGAACCCTTCCACATCCTCAAAAGCCCCGGCTGATTCATCTAAAAAGGTGTAATCAGACGAGTTTCTGACAAAGATACACCAAAAGCCAAACATGTATCTAATAAGGGAAAAAGACCAATTGAGCAGGTAAAGGCGGATGCCAAACCGGAAGGGAAGCGAAATGGACCCCAATGGTAAAAGCATCACCGAGGAATCAAAGAAGAACCCGGTTCTTCCGAAGAGACCTCAACGATCAACAGATCGAGAATCGAGAAAAGACAACCCGTAAAGGGAAGTCTAATCGAGACCCAATCAAGGTTACCGCCTAATAAGCATGCTTCGTAAACCCAAAAACCACCTATGCCGAAAAGATATGAATCTTTTGATGGTAGCAATCGTACCTACCCCTATAATCAGAAATCTAGGGTCGCCTTTTTTGAGAACCACCTTTGGATGAAAAGAAGACAAACAGAAAAGATAAATCTCAAGTCTTCTAAGTCACCCAAGGTTCACACTAATAATCATACTAATCGAGAAAGCATATAAAGAGATGTATGATTATGTTGATAGGTATGGGGAGACAAATCGGGGCCTTCCGATCTAACCGATCTCAATAGAAGTGCTCTGTTTGTATGGATCCCCAAAACTAAACCTAACCCTCGGGACCCAATCCAAAAGGGTACCTAAAGCCCTGATTTGGGCTGCAGGATCGCGTGGGTCCGCCAACAAAGGAGGTGTGCAAGCAACTATCCGGGTATATCGATAGTGGATGTTCAAGGCACATGACCGAAGCAAACATCTCCTCGGCTCTTACATAGAAGCAGAAAAGGCCGCGTGTACTCTTCGGTGATGATAAATTTGGTTATACCAAAGGATTCGGAACCTTAGAGAATGATGATGTACAAAGTAATCGGAGTCTCGTATGTCGAAGGTCCAAGCACAACCTATTATCGGTTTCACAATTCTCGACAACGGATTCGGTGTTGAGTTCTTGGACCGACCAATGCACTATCAAGAATCGAGCCACTCAACAGATTTTGCTAATCGGTTCAAGAAAAGGGACGATCTACCACGGTGATTGGAGCAGTTGCCCAAGAAATGCATGCTCGATTGTCAAGAGTTCCAAAAGTAGCGGTTGGCTCGGCGCACAAAAGAATGAGCCATCCGAACTTTAAAACTCTTAATAAGATAGCAAGGATGTCTCTAGTGGAAGGACTTCCGAATGAAGTATTTTCAAAGGATCGGACATGCATTGCATGTCGGAAGGAAAAACAGTCAAAGCTTCATTCAAGGAATTCTCGGACCGGCAAGATCCAAATCTTCTGTTGCTTCATATGGATCTATTTGGACCCGTTACACCGGTCGATCTCAACGGACGACAAATATACTCTCGTAATCGTGGATGACTACTCCAAGTTTACGGGTTATATTCTTACATAAGAAGAATGAGGCGACAACGAAGATACCCGAGCCGCTAAAAAGATTACAAAATGAGAAGGGTGTCGATTGTAGTAAAAATCGGATCGGATAAAGGTATGAGAATTTCGAACTCTTTTATTATTGATTTTTTTGCTCTAAGTTTGGTATACATCATGAAACATCACTTCAAGGACGCCTAAAGAATGGAGTAGCGAGCGGAGGAACATAACTCTCAAAGAAGTTTCGCCGCACGATGTTATTTGAACATGCAATACCAAGCCGTTTCGGCGTATAATCAATCAACCTTCGCATGCCATACTCGAGCAGATGTCTTCGACTAAGGCTCACTACAAAACACCCTATGAACTGTGGAAGGGCAAAAAAACCTCGTGTTTCTTACTTCCATGTTTTTTGGGTGTAAGTGTTTCATACACAACAATGGGAAGAGTCGGGTTGAAGACTTTTGAGGCCAAGTCGGATGAGGGTATATTCTTAGGATATTCCTCATCTAGCAAGGCTTTCGGGGTTTACAACAGCATTTAACCCTACTTGTGGAAGAAACACCCCATGTAGTCTTTGATGAAGCATCTTCTGAACAAGAGAAATCTGCCTCAGAACAAGATGTACCTGATGCTCAGAAAATGGATCAACTAACGATCAAGGAAAAAGAATCAGAAACCGTAACAGTATACATTCCAGATCTAGCTGATTCACCAGATCATTCAGATCCTAAGGTACAAAAAACTGTCGATGAAGAAGTTCGGTGCAATTTGAGATAATATCAACTGAACCATCCGGTTTAGGAGGAACACCTGAAGTTCCCACGAACAGACATCAGCACATGATGAGTCCAACATCAGCTGAGACATGTTCTTATCAAGTGGAATCAACTTCAAGTGGTATTGACTGATTACTATATCAGTCAACCAGATACGCTTTTCTTTTCCCTTGTTATTTGCTTATTTATCGGATCTTATCTGTTTTTATTTGCCTTACTGTACGCATTACATGTGTGACGTATTCCCTGCAAATCATTTAATGCGGACGTGGGGTACCTGTATTAATTGCTACAAAATGAGCTTTTAAATCCAAAAGGTTTTCGTACATGCTTTTCCCAACCATTCGATCAAAACCGCTTAATCTGGATCGTTTAATCTTTTCAAACGGTTAATCTTCCAAATCTTCTCTTTTTCCCTCCTCATCTTTATAAGGTTCATCAAAAACCTACCAGAGTTTTCCCATTCACAAACTTGCGTTCTTTTTCTGAAAACTCTCCAGATTACTTCTCTGCGATTCAAAGTGTTTTTCTTAAGTTTCAAAATTATCTTCCCGAAAAACAAAATCTGGTAATTTCTGATTATTTGATGAATCTTTTTTCCTTAAAATCCATTGATTTTAAAGATTTTGTCAATCGATGGTATCCTGTGTTATGCTTTATTGTTTCTTAGTTTCGCATGTGTTTATCGATTCTTAGGCACGTGTATAGGTCGATAATCAATATATCATATCTCTATGTTTATGCACAATCTTAATCGAGTCTATCTTATTTGTAGATGGCCACTCACGGTATGGGTAAAATAATGTGCAATTATGAGGCGGCATTAAAGATTGTCGACGACAAGTTAAATGCGATTTGACATTACTCGGGATCCGGAATCAATGGAAGTGGAGCAAATTCTGAAGAAAGGAGGTCTTGAGAAATATTGCACGGCTCACTGCAATCCAGTGATGCAGTATGTAGCACTCAAATTTCGTAAGGAATTTAAGAGTGGATACGGAAGCTCCGGGAGAAGAACTACTTTCGTCAGTCAATGGAGAAGATATCGATCGCGAATAACGCGGACATAACTCGTCTGTTCGACTTTTGCAAAAGGATCTAATCTCGCTGCGCAAGACTAAGGAGGAGAATGAAGATGAGCTGATCAGAAATGAACTCTTCAGAGAGGCTGACAAACATTAGACCGCAGGTTTTGTCAGACCAATGCTCAAGAGGAAATACCGACTGTTGTTTGACATATTGTCAAAAACAATCATGGGTATTTCGTTCAGCCCAGATGCTCTTACATCCATCAAACTGTACAGCATGGCTGTAATAATTGATGAAGCCAAGAACATCAATTGGCATGGGTTCCTAAAGGCCATTCTACTCCAAGAACATGAGAAATTTGGAATTGATGAATGGAGGCAGGTCTATCTGAAGAAGAGGATCAGCAATCTCAACAAGGTTGCAGTTATCCTAAATGACAAAATGCCAAATGGGACCAGAATGGACTGAAGTCCTACAAGGCTTTCCTCTCCACCACTTCAGCCATATTTGGACCACCAGACGATGATATGCGGCCCACCCCCCCAAAGGCGAAGAAGGGAAAGAGCAAGAAAGCAACCTCGTCTACACCAGATGCCCCCCAGAAAAAGAAAAGAAAACTGGTGAAGGCCCAGGAGAAGAGGCCGAAGAAGGCGAAGCAGGCCACCATGACTCTATTTTTAGAAGATGAATCAGATGAAGAAGGAGCGCCAGATCAGCCTGATGCGCCACAAAAATCAGGTGAAAAATCAGACAGGCAGGCTTCTCAGGCTGAGAGCTCGCCAGAACATTCTGAGGAAGAAGCACGAGATGAACGATCTCCTTCTCCTCCAACTCGAGCTGATTCACCACTCAGACCACGGGTGCCGAAAGCATGTTTCTCCTTCTTCCCACCGCCCGTGAACTCGAAATTACATCGGTTCATGAACCCGAAAAGCACTGTTGTGGAACCAGGCGCACCTGCCTCCACAGCAGAACCTCTGCAGGTCAAGCCAATCAGACAACTTCCGCCTACTCAAGCACCACCACAACTCTCCACATCTCATCAATCAATCTGGACAGACAATTCTTGAGTCTAGATCATCAAAGACCATCACAGGGAAAATGGTCAGAATGCAAATCGAACGAGAAATTGATGAGATGTATCCAGAACTGGTCGCCCATCCTGCTATTAGAGAAGAAGTTATGGAGATCCTCACCTGGAGAGATCTCAGATTAAAAAGCTTCTCAGATTTTATAATGATTATTGAACAGATGGGCGGTGCTGATGAGTTTGCAGATTTTGATTTCGATATGAAAAATGCTAAAGTAGGATCACCGGTGAGTGATAACTACTGAATCTATCAAAGCTCTGATCCACAGGAAGCTGGGGTTAACTGATCAAGGCGAACCGGAGACTGCTGAAGAAGCTCCTGAAGCAGATGCCACAATGAAGGATGCAGGAGTTGCCGATGATAGTGGAACGGTGTCCTGCAGATTCATGAGCAACCATCGGAGGCGCAAACAACCGAAAAGAGATCCGGTGATGCAAAACATTCCAACATCTCACATCATCGGTGATCAACTTCGGAGATCGATCTTGTCTCAAAGATCTCCGAAAAGAAGAAGTTGAGGGAGTGATAGTCGATCGAGGCAGATTGGCCTCAAAGAAATAACAGATCAAAAGGAATTGGTTATTTCCCAGATTGAGGCAATCAAAGATCGGTTCTCCCAAACCGTGACCACCGCGGTCTGCCGAACTTATAAAATCAGTTGATGACAAGTTGATTCAGGTGGATCAACAACAAGTTTCTTTTCTGATGCTCATTGAAAAGCTAGAATTGACTGAAGAGAAACTTGACAAACTGATTATTACACTCTCTACTGCCATGGAATCTGTCAAGACGAAGCCGATCTCGAAGGTTCAACATCTAACCGCTCAAGTTCTGTGTTTATATCCGTTGCAGATCTCAACAGGGCAATATCGATCGATTTTGGATCTCTAACTTCCCACTCTCACGACTCTTTTTTGATCAAACCAAAAAGGGGGAAAGACTGAGTGAGAAACCAACTGACATGATCAGAACAACAGAAGACATGATTCAGACAGTTGAAGCCTATGGAGAAAGACTAGACCATCTGGATCTCTTTGCTAATGAAATCTCTGAAAAGATGGAAAAGTCAAAAGGCAAGAAAGTTATTCTAACTATGGTCTTTGGGACATCACAATCTGTACGACCACTCGAGACTAAGATAGTCAGAAGAAGCAATGGTATCCGACACAGCCGATAATGAATCAAGCTAAGAAATTGTCCAAAGAGCAGATTGTTGAAGAGGCCCGAAAAAGCAAAAGAATAAAAGAAGGGCAGACAAATTGGCACAGGCATAAGATCTGAAGAGGAAATTCAGATCGAAGGCGAAGAAAGGAAAGGCCGGGAAAATGCAGACTGTAACCTCACCGCCAAAGAAGAGTTGATGAGATCATTCCAAAAACTGTTGCACACGCTAAGAGGTTTGAGGAATGGAATAAGATCAGAAGTGAATGGCTTCTGGATGCCTTTGTTCTTAATCTTGTTCCACGAGAAGAATCTCCAGATGATGAATTCCTCAACTTGTTGGAAAATAAATATCCAGATTTTCTGAAGTATCTGGAAAATGAGGCCAAGATAATCAACGTAAAAATATCTCGCCAAGAGTATGATCGTTGGATTACTCGAAGAAGGCGGATGGCTCATTTGTGATGGCATTTCAGAGATTCTATTTTGACATCTTGAGCAAAACGCACATAATTGATCCTCATCAGACCAATGATGTCAAATGGAAACTATATCAGATTTTCAACGTACCTCAAGATCAAAGAGAGATGCCAGAAGGATACAAGCCTAAAGAGTGAAGAATCGGAAGACTTCTCGAGGATCACCCTTTTAAATTCAAACTTTTTCGATGTAACATGTAATCAACATATCTAATGAGAAAAGTTTATTTTTACGATCCTAAGACAAAATCTCATTGTCTTTCGATTATGTGCTCTTTTTCTTTATTCTATATTTATCAACGTGTTTTGGTTTCTCAGGTGTTTTGGTTATATCAAAAGGGGGAAATTGTTGGGAAATTTATAGTTTTGATAAAAGTTCCAAAAACACATGTAATAGGACCAGTCAGACCTGTTAGCTGACTGATGTTTATATTACCGTTTATAGAATACCAGTTGATAATTACTGTATAGAACAACTGATGTAATAGATAGGTTACATATTGAGGGGGAACCTCAATATGTATAAGTCAGATCTGAAGATCCAAAGAACAGTTGATATCCGACAGGCCAGAATGCTAGAGAAGAACAGAAGATCAGATCGATCTGATCTAGTCAGATATCTCAGCTGAAGTCATAAAGCTCAAACTCAGAATACTTGAAGATCAGATGACTTCCAGAAGATCGGACAGGAAGACCTACATCGATCGAAGTGCGCTAGTTGAAGCTAAGTCAACCGCACCGAGAAGACTCCATCAGTAGGTCGATCGGCCTTGGTCGATCAAGTCAGCTCACCAGGTGAAAACTGATGTTTCACCTAATCATACGTCGATGATCTGAACAAGAAGAATGTCAACCTTAGTTGGAAGAACAAAACCTTTGAAAAGTGCGCTCGTTAACCAATAAGAACAAGACACGTATGATCGGAGCCGGCAATTACGGGATTTGATGCTGCTCTCTCTAACGGCTATAAAATAGAAGATTCACGCTTTCAGCCATGCCGTTCCTGAAGCACGTCACATCAATCCTGCAAACCTACTAAATATAGCCTAAATTCAAATTGCTCTCCAACGGCTCTTTGATTTCAAGGTCTATAAATATGGGATCACACTTCAGAGTGAAGACACGGAAACACCGAACAATCAAGAAGCTCAAGCAATTATCGATTTCCATACGAAGAACACGATCAAGAAGATTATTTTATTAAGTGTTCATCCCATAAGTTCTTAGCATAGAAATCTTTTCATCTGGGCGATAGGCTACCTTAAACACTAGAAAAGATTTCATAGTTGGAACCAAAACAATCTTATCCAAAACCCAAAGTTAGGTTAAGTTGTTTAGCAAGATTTCAGACTAGGGTTTCTAGTTCGATTTTCTGGATCGGTTGAGTGAGAACTCCTTAAATATATGTCGGGTGTACTATGTTGGACTAACACATAAAACTAAGTCCGGTTGGTTAAGTTGGTGCCCCTTGTGATAGGGAAGAGTGGGCGTAGGGATCTGGTTTGTCCGAACCACTATAAATCTTGTGTGCCTTTACCGCTTTTGATTAACCTCGTCTACACAATCGCACAACCTTTAAAGCAAGATACATATTCTAAGTTGAGATCGGCTAGCACCAAGCTTCGATCGATCAAGCTTGACACTTGATCCATTGGTTAAAAGACTAACTTTGGAATCGATTTATAAAAACCTGGTTTTTCACGGGTAAAACATAAGCTTCCGCGACACATCGTTAAACCGATAGTTACCGAATCGATCCGCTTCCAGCGATTAGTAAGTTGGTTATCGCCCAAACCGATTCACTTCAAAGCTTTTCGATCAAAGCTAAGCGCCATCACACCGATCTGACAAAAGTTTTTAAGTCTATTCACCCCTCCCTCAGACTTACGCCCTCACAAAACCGATTCGGGACCTACAGATATAAAGGTTGTTGACTTCCACGAGCATGAAGATCTGATATTCTCTTCAGATGACGATGAAGTCTGCCTGATGGCCAAGGAGGACCAATCTGAGGTAACCTCCAAACCTTCTTCTTTTTCAATTTCCACACCTGCTATCATTAGCACACCTGCTGGAGAGATTGACTTTCAGCTCTACTCTGAGCAATTGCTTGATGATCTCTCTGATGCAGTAGACACTTATACAATAGTGGAAGCTTAAAATGACAAGCTAAGGATCAGAAATAATCAGCTCGTTAAAGAGAACGCTGTCAGTAAAGCTACTGAACTGAAATCCTCTGAAACTGCTCAGAAGGTAACTGAGGAACTTAACGTTCTGAAAGATAAATCTTCTGATCAGGAGAAGCAGATCAAAGATCAGCTAGCAATCAACAAATAGCAAGCTGATGATTTCAAAATCCTTCAAGCTAAATTTGATGAGCTATTCCGACTACATGAGAGTCTAAAATCTACTGAGGATAGTCTGCGTAAGAAAATAGAGGTTTTCACGAAATCATCAAAAACCGTTCAAGATATGAACACCTATTTTCGAACGCCGACTAACAAGAAGGGAATTGGGTATGAGAACTCTTCTACATCCTCAAAAGCCCCGTTTGATTCACTTCAGAAGGGTGTAATCAAACGAGTCTCTGACAAAGATACACTAAAAGCTAAACTTGTATCTGATAAGGGAAAAAGACCTGCTGAGCAAGTAAGGCAGGTGCCTAATCAGAAAGGGAACAGAAATGGACCCCAACTGATAAAGCATCAGCCGAGGAATCAACAGAAGAACCCAGTTCTTCTGAAGAAACCTCAATCTGATCAGCAGATTAGGTATCAGAAGAGACAACCCGTAAGAAGGAAATCTAATCTGAGACTCAATCAAGGTCAGCTACCTAATAAGCAAGCTATAGGTAAACTGCAAAGACCACCTATGCCAAAAAGATATGAATCTTTTGATGGTAGCAGTCGTACCTACCCTTATAACCAGAGATCTAGGGCTACTGCACCTGAGCCACACTGGATTAAAAGAAGACAAAATATAAAGAAAAATCCCAAGTCTTCTAAGTCATCCAAGGCTCACACGAATAATCATACTAATCAGAAAGCATATAAAGAGAAGTATGATTATGTTGATATGTATGGGAGACAAATCAGACCTTCTAATCTATCTGATTTTCATAGAAGTGTTCTATTTGTGTGGATCCCTAAATCCACCACTAACCCCCCAGGACCCAATTCCAAAGGGGTACCTAAAGTCTGATTTGATTGCAAGTTCGCGTGGGATTGGCCAACAAATGAGGTGTACAAGCAACTATCTGGTACATCGATAGTGGATGCTCAAGGCACATGACTGGAAGCAAACATCTCCTTAGCTCTTACAAAGAACAAGAAGGCCCACGTGTACTCTTCGGTGATGATAACTTTGGTTTTACCAAAGGATTCGGAACCTTAGAGAATGATGATGTACAAGTAACTGGAGTCTCGTATGTCGAAGGATTAAAGCACAATCTACTATCAGTATCACAATTATGCGACAACGGATTCAGCGTTGAGTTCTCGAGCGACAAGTGTACGATTAGGAATCGAGTCACTCAACAAACCCTGCTAACTGGTTCAAGGAAAGGCACAATCTACACAGCAGATTGGAACAGTTGCCCAAAGAATACATGCTTAATTGTTAAGAGCTCCAAAAGTAGCAGTTGGCTCTCGCACAAAAGAATGAGCCATCTGAACTTCAAAACTCTTAACAAGATAGCTAGGATGTCTTTGGTTGAGGGACTTCCGAATGAGATATTCTCCAAAGATCAGACATGTGCCGCATGTCAGAAGGGAAAACAAGTTAAAGCCTCATTCAAGGGAATACCGGATCCCAAGATCCAAGAAATAATCGCGAATCGCTCCATATGGATCTAATGGGACCAGTTACACCAGTCAGTCTCAGTGGACGTAAATATACTCTAGTAATCGTGGATGATTATTCCAAGTTTACTTGGGTTGTATTCTTATACAAGAAGAACGAGATAATGACAAAGATACCCGAGCTGCACAAGAAGCTACAAAACGAGAAGGGTGTCAGCATAGTAAAAATCATATCAGATAAAGGTACAGAGTTCCTGAATTCCTTTATTACTGATTTTTGCACTGAGTTTGTTATACAGCATGAGACGTCAGCTGCAAGAACACCACAACAAAATGGAGTAGTAGAACGGAGAAACAGAACTCTCAAGGAAGCTGCTCGCACTATGTTAGCTGAACATGCCACACCAAACCGTTTTCGCGTAAAACCAACCAATCTTGATGCCATACTCGTAAGATGTTGTTCTCGACTAAGACTCACTTCAAAACACCTTATGAACTGTGGAAGGGCAGAAAACCTCGTGTTTCATACTTCCATGTTTTTGGGTGCAAGTGTTTCATACACTACAATGGGAAAAGTCAGTTGAAGACTTTTGAGGCCAAGTCAGATGAGGGCATATTCTTGGATATTCCTCATCCAGCAAGGCTTTCAGAGTTTACAACAAATGAACCCTAGTTGTGAAAGAAACACCCCATGTGGTCTTTGATGAGACATCTTTTGAACAAGAGAAAGCTACCTCAGAACAAGCCGTACCAGATCAACCGTTACCTGACACGCAGAAAATGGATCAGCTAAGCATCAAGGAGAAAGAACCTGAACATGTAACAGTGTACATCCCAGAACTTGATCTTCTTTGTTTCAACAGTCAATCGCACTCCAAAGGTACGCATAACTGTCGATTGAGGAAGTGTTATAACCGAGATAAAGTTTTCAATCGAACCATCGGTTCGGGGGAACTCCTGAAGTTCCTATGAACAGACATCAGCCCATGATGAGTCCAACATCAGCTGAGACATGTTCTTATCAAGTGGATCATAATTCCGCACCACTCCCAATCACTAACAATGAACTACTATCAGATATGGATGATGTTCTCCAAACAGACGCACATCAGAACAGAAGGACCTGGATTACCAGTCATCCAACTGATCTGATTATTGGAGACCCATCTGATAGAGTCAAAACTAGACATCAGATTGGTGAAAGTGCCATGTACTGTTGTTATCTGTCTTTAAAGGAACCAACTACAGTAGAGGAAGATCTACAAAACGCAAGCTGGATACTAGCCATGCAGGAGAAGCTGGAACAGTTTGAGAGGAATCAAGTTTGGAAACTGGTGGACAGACCAACTCATCAGGACGTAATTGGCACGAAGTGGGTATTCAAGAACAAGAGAGATGAGAAAAATGTCATAACCAGGAATAAGGCAAGACTTGTAGCTAAGGGGTATTCACAATCAGAAGGAATTGATTATGATGAGACCTTTGCACCAGTCGCTCGCCTAGAAGCAATTCGGTTGTTTATGGCATATGCTGCCCATAGAGGGTTCACTGTGTATCAGATGGATGTAAAGAGTGCATTCTTAAATGGGGTACTAGCAGAGGAAGTTTATGTCGAACAACCTCCGGGGCTTTGAAAAAAGGCAACCAACGTGTACCGATTTAAGGAAAGCTCTTTACGACTGAAAACAAGCTCCTCGAGCTTGGTATGATACACTCTCTCGTTCTTGATAGGCAATGCGGGTTCACTAAAGGAATAGTGGGACGTAACCTTATTGAGAATAGAAGATGGAGAAGATATTCTGATGGTTCAAATTACGTGGGCGACATCATCTTTGGATCTCCCAACAAGAAGCTATGTGAGAAGTTCAAGCAAATTGATGCAAGGGAAGTTCGAGATGTCCATGATGGGTCGGATGAATTACTTTCTGGGTTTACAAGTCAAGCGAGTCTGAAGGGATATTCATCCGCCAGTAATACACAAGGAATCTCTTGGCAAAGTTTGGAGTTCAACATTGCAAGGAAGCGAATTCCAATGATGACCAGGGTTCAAGATGGATCCAAATGAAGATGGTCAAAAGTTAATCGAGAAAAAGAATATAGAGCTCGATTGGATCACTACTATACTTGATTGCCGCCAGACGGACATCACTTTTTGCAAGAGGTAGGTGTATGCGCTTGATTTCAAGCAAATCCAATGTAAAGCCACCTAGAAGCACTACTAAGCGGATTCTCAAGTATCTGAAGGGACCATAAACCTTGGTTTATTTTACCCATCGATGACAACCTAGAGCTTAGTGGGTATTCTCGATTGAGACACGGAGGTTGCGAAGAATCGAGAAAGTCAACCTCGGGATCATGTCGATTTTACGGGAAATAAACCGATCTCTTGGTTTCGAAGAAGCATACATCGATTTCGACATCTACTCTTGAAGCGAGAATATATGGGTTGCAGAAGTTGTTGTTCCCTAACCGCTCGCTAAGTCGCCCGGTGAGGATTACAACATCGTAGCTAAGAACGTACCTATATTCGGTGACGATAATAGTGTTATTGCAATCACTCGTAATCATGTTCTACATACAAGATGCAAACATGTGGATGTCGGACACCATTTTATCGAGAGATCACGTTGAAAAGAAGAATATCGGGATGGAAAAGATCCATACCGACAAGCGTAAAGTCGATATCTTAACTAAGCCGCTTAATTTTGAGATCGATTCGAGAGAGTTATATGTTTAACGGATCTTGGAGAAAATGCACCAGATATGGTTGAAGGGGTGATCTCGAACCGGTTGGTTAAAAGACTAACCAAGTTAAGTGGAATCGGTTGAGTTAGGAATCTCAACCGATCTCCGAACGAGCCAATTTGAAGTTCGGATAAAAGATCGAAAGTCCAAGCCGATCCGAAGTTCGGAATCGATTCAAGACATATCGATTAAGGGGATCGATCGATTGGAAGATTACTTTATAAGTCGATTAAAGCTCAACAACAAAAGCAAGTCAAGAATAAAGAGAGATCGCATAAGTTAGAAGAAACAAATTTGAATGGAATATGAGTTTTTCATTGATAAGGACCCGGAGGTCGGTTAAAGTTCAAGTGATATCACAAGCTACAAATGCTACAAGCTATCGTCAAGTGGTATTACAAGTACAAGAAGAACCGGAGGTCATAAACCATGATCCCTAAGCCAACCCTAGGTAGGGAAGAAGAGAGAAAGTTCAAGGTATGATGCTTTATATTTTCCCTCGATCCTAAAAGGGCGTCGGAGAGGCCTCGAGAATCTGAGCCAATCTCAAAATGAGGGCAGAGAGGCTTTGAAGGTTTTGGGAGTCGGGACGTGAAATCAATCGGGCTCTCCAATTTGTTAAAATAACCCAAAGGATCATGGACACTTGTGTCAAAAAAATTGAGCTTGTTATATGGAGATCATTGACTAATGCAGGACCATATACCAAACTCACGTTTTGTTTCGACTAAAGTCTGTTGATGCTAAGTCATCTCGATACAAATGAATAGGAGAAGTGCCTTCTCATTTGCCTTTAAATCCGCCTCCATGGTGGTAAAAGTTTTAGCATTGGTATGTGAAATCTTAGAGTAAATGTGAAGGAACAAAGGTTGATTTAAACAATTCATTGGAAAAGGGCTAAAGGTTCCCACCGGAAGCCGTAAAATAAGGAACTCATCGGAAAAGCATGAAGAATATCTAAAGAAGATGAAATGGTTTATGTTGTGTTGTTTGCCTAACAGAGGCTAATTTTTGAAAAGTATAAATGCAAATTTTATCTTCTCAAAAGATCTTAAGAGAAATTTGATCGCCCGTCGAACAGGAGCTAATGGTTGGATGAGTTAACGGTGTGATTAAATCACATCATTATCTATGCCATTATTATGGAATGTCAAATCGCCACCGATTTAGGAATCGAGGCGACTTTTGGACTCCCAAAGTAAAAGTTTTGGCGGGAGTTAAATCACGGGCCGATTAGAAGAAGAAGGATGAAGTGTATCGGATAAGTGGATCAAATTAGCGAAATGTTTCAAGCAAGGATAAGATAAGTGAGATATTGTTGGGGAAATGCATGAGGCAACCATCGGATAAGTCAACAAAGTACCGGAGATCGTGGTAAGCGATTGATTACAATATCAATCGATCGATCGTTCTCTTATTTACCAATACTCACGCGTTATTTAAATAATTGATTTATTTTTTGTTCATGACGATGCTCTACAAAGCTTTTTAATGCGGACTTGGGAAAATGCGTTTTTATTGCAATTTTTAATTGAAAAACGAGAAGACTTCTTTTCTCAACCGATGCGATCAAAATAGTTTTTACGACTAATCTGTTGTTTTGATTTCAAAACACGATCTTGAGTACTTTGGAAAGTTTGTGCAAAAGGCTTTGTATTCTATAAAATCCAAATCCATTCGGAAAACCGCTTTTCATTTCTACTCTTCAAATTTCTTAAAAATCAAATTTTTTCAAAAATCAATTACTTTAGAGATCAATTTTTCTCTTGATTTTCATTATCAATTTGGTAATTTCTTGTTTTCATTTGCATGATCTCATTTTTTCTCTCGGTACCTAGGTTTACAATTTGTGATGATATATTTACGTAATCTTTATTAGATCTAAACGCTTATTTGCTAAATTGATGCTAAAATTACTAGTTTGGTGAATCTATTGAAATATCTTACTTTAACTAAACATCAATTTGCATATCGCATTGAAATGGCATATCTTATTCCATGACGGGCCAAGGAAAAGTTTCGCAATTTTTCATCGATGAAGAAAGACATCATTGATGAAAAGTACGTAGTCTTCACCATCACCTCGCATTTATGAATCGCCGGAAAATTCTGGAGTGCTTGCGAGCGTGTGGACTTGAACGCTATTGCTCTACACATCAGAACATCGTCCACGCACATGAAGCTCTGGAGTTTCTCTACAATCTACAGAGTGGTGAAGACATTGATGCTGACCTGATTTCTTCCGTTGGAGGATTGGAAGTGCGAATGTCGAATGATGATATCCAGAGGATATTCGGCCTAACTAGAGGAAGCATCAATCCAGAGACCTACACGACTGATGTAGGAGAAAAGGAATTTCTTGAAGCCGAGTTGTTGAGACCAGCAAATAAAGAGAACACGACGAACGTCAAAGCCTCCTATCTGAAGAGAAAATATCGTTTTTTTCTTAAAATTGTTCAGAAGGTGATCATGTGCTCAACCTACAGTCTTGATGCAGTCACTTCGTACAAGATAAGTGTCATGGTTGCACTAATCAAGAAGGCTTCAGATATCTATTGGTTGGGTATGGTCAAAGCAAGACTGAGAAAAGACTCCGGGAAGTTCGAACTGACCCAGAGCAATGAAGTTTGCTTATCTTCCAAGTGCTCATTCATACACAAAATCTATATCATTAAGTCAGATAAGCTGCCACAGAATTATAAATGGATCGAGAATGGAGCAAAGATATACCAAGCAAAGCACAAGGCCATATTGGGCAAAGATGAGTCCCTACCTGGACAATCTGATGAGGATCCAACTCCTTATGTGCCCAAACCCAAGGGAGAAAAGAAGGGAAAAGATAAGGCAACTGCATCGTCTGAAGTGCAGGAAAAGGCCGTTCCAGAGAAGAGGATGAAGATGAAGGATCTGGCCAAGAAACCAGATGCTCTGAGGAAACGTCAGAAGAGAGTCTCATCTCCTCTGAAAACTGCTCCAAGTTCTGCACAGCAAGTCAGCAGAACGAAGGATCTGATGCAAGTAAGATCAGAAGAAGAGATAGCAGTCCGCTCTGAGCTAACTATCAAACAAGAAAGAGAAGATGATCGCAGCAGAAGGAGAGAAATCTGTCAGAGGGACAGAAGTGGAGCAATCTGAGGAAGAATCACCATCTGATTCTCTGCCTCTCACCAAGATCTTCCAAAGAGAAAGATCGCCAACGCCCTCTTCCAAATTGCCATCACCCTTTCCTCAAAAGTCATCACCACCATCCTCTCCCCACAAAACTTTCTCACCCTCACCCTCGCCTATCAGATCACCAACATCTCCCACACCACCAATCAATGAACCCGTTCAGGAAACTGAACACCCTCAACACGCTGAAAACGAACCTGAACTACAAACATCCCAATCCCCACTCAAGTCTCAAGAACCTGAGAGATCCGACAAGTGAGTGTCTGTCTCTCATAATCCCTTCAATACCAGAACCGTGCTTGCTTCACCTGCTCCAGAAAGTCCCATCATAAGGATAATGAAGCAACAGATGAAGGAGTATCTGTTGGATCTATGCCCTGAATTGGATCAACATCCTGGCATCCAGCAACAGATAGAAAAGATAGTGTTCTGGAGGGATATCAGACTGAAGAGCATTGAAGAATTTCTGATTCTAATGACAACTCTGGGATCAGATTTCTTTGTAGACTTGGAGTTGAAATGTCTAAACAATGATGGGATTGAAAGTGTTGTTGAATTGGCATCTAACGATGATATCAGATGGTTAATTCACGAAAGGTTCGGTATTGCTGATAATAGGAAGGAAACCGTTCAACCTCCTACAGATCATGAGGGAGCTGCCGATGAACCAAGAATGGGTGCTGCAGATGAAACCCGACTTGGCAAGGCTTCAACATCTGAACAGACTGCTACGATGAGCTCTGATACCCTAGATCATCATACTCAGAAGATTTAGGATGAGATCAAGGCTGCATTTGAAGACAAATTCACAAATACCTCAAAGCCAGATCGATGAAGCGATTTGAAGATGAGCAAGCAAAACTAGTTGACAAGGAACGAAGTCACACGGTTAGGATGCACAATGCCATCCTTGTCAAGTAATTCAACTAGTATATCCTCTTTGCCGAGAAGCTCAAACTCGATCGGACAAAAACTCGGTTCGACACAGAGATGCTCAATCGAACCACGTGTACTTTTGGAAAGTGTTCGGGCATCCTCGACAAAACCAACAACCACTTGGATATGGGTTGGAAACATTTTCTAGCTTCTACAGAATGACCAAGACAGGAAATCGAAACTGCTCTCAGACGCTTCTACACTCCTGCACCTTCTGCCACCGTTCAGATCACTCCTCTTGTTGTCGAGGAACTCAAAGAGGAGATCTCATGGCAATTAACTGCTCTGAACTGCAAGATGTCCAACCTCTTTGATGAAACCAAAAAGGGGGAAGGAAAAGAGAATAAAGAGAATGAAGAAAAACAGACCCAGACACAGTTTGTAACTTTTTCATCTCTACCAAAAACCACTGTATCTGACTTGCCAGCCACTCCATCTACTGATCTCGTTGCTAAAGTGAAAGAAACTGTGGAGCAACATAGCAAAGAGATCGCTGAACAGAAAAGTGCTCTTTCAGAGGTTACTGCCAGAGTCGACAAGATTGAAGACTTTTCCTCGTTCATTCAGAAAAGAATGGAAACTGATGATCAGGCCAAGAGCCTTGAACTCGCTAAGAAATTAGTTAAGAAAACTAACCAGGAGAACCCTGAGCAGACTCTGAGGAGAAAGAAAGGCAAAGGCAAGATGATGAAAGCAACCGCGGAAGATCAGAGACAAGGCCAGCTATTCTCCACCAAAAGCGGATGACTCTAACAAGTTCAAGAGCAGACAAGACAGAGAATAAGAGAGGCCGCAATCAAGAAGCAGAAGTTAGCAGAGGCTAAGGGACTGAACATCGCTTACATCCGAAGGAAGAGGAAGAACGAAGCTGCAGCAGAGGAAATTGCTTGGGAGAAGAATGCCCTTCCGGCACCTGTTAAAGGCATCCTCTATGCACGGCAAGATCTGCTTCCAGAATGGGATCAGATCAGAGGAGAATGGTTATGTGACGTCTACATCCTGGAGAAGATTCCAATTCATCAAGATCAGACTGAGAATGATGATGAATTTCGAATTGGTTAGAAGCAAAGTATCCAGACTTCTACCAGACAGTGGTGAAAGAAGGCAAGATCATGTCGCTAATACTAGAAGCTCCACCCTTTGAAATACTCCTTCCACCTTTACGTCCAGACAACAAGCTAGATCCTGTTAAATTCAAGAATATCTACTATGGACTTGCTGAAAAATGAGGAATCCATAGAAAATAAGAGCTGGACAAGCTAATGCAAAGGATGTACAGGATGTTTGGCATCCCCAAAGAACTACAAATGTTCAAGTACACCTGAAGAAGACAACTTGGAATCAGATGATAGGTACGCTTTTCATATATCCTACAATGCACACACCTATCTGAATGAAACTTTCCATCTCACTGATTCTAAGACTACATCACATTGTCTTCTGAGGCATATAATGTTTACATTATCTACATTTCCATTCATGGTATCTGTTTTTCTGATTAAGTGTGATTAAGTGTTTTGGTTCCATCAAAAAGGGGGAAATTGTTGGGAAATCTGTAATTTAGTTTTGATGGAAGTTCCAAAACAGGTTGTAATAGGACCAGTCAGACCTGTTAGCTGACTGATGACTTAGAATCAGATTAAGATGACCAGCTGAAATGTATAGATAGCTGATGTAAAAGATAGGTCACATATTGAGGGGAAACTCAATATGTATAGGTCAGGTCGAAGTATCAGATGACCCAAATAAGGTCCGATGATCAGAAGACTAAGCACAAATCAGAAGACAAGATGTCAGAAGATTAGGTGAAGGCGAAGACATCAAGACTCGAGATGAACTCAAGACTCGGATGAACACAAGACTCGGATGAACTCAAGACTCAGATAAACTCAAGACTCAAGAAACAAACTCAAGACTTCAGTATGATGAATCTGCCGAGGCTCGAGAGACACCAAGATCAAAGACACAAGACCTATATCAGCAGAGTCGGCATATTGAGCTAAGACAATGTGCATCTGAAGACTCAACAAGGTAGACTGATCAGTTACCTGATCAAGTCAGCTCACACCTAGTGACAATCAAAAAGATACACCAGACAAGACAAATCTTCTACAAAAGGAATATCAATCGTCTAACGGACAAATTTCTAAAGTGCCGCCTCGCGAAGCCAAGGAGAAAGCGACACGTGCACAAAAAGAGCTGACAATGCGGGATACGACGCTGCGGACAAAAACGGCGCTAATGATGCCTACGGCCCACGCCGATAATCGGAGCACGTCACAATCATATCCTACAACCTACCTAATATAGCCCAAAATTCAAATTGCTCTCCAACGGATCTTTGATTTCGAGGTCTATAAAATGGGATTACTCGAAGGAAGAAAATAAGGACCAACAAGTGAGAAACCACATCACATGAACTATTGAGCAAGCGGAACAACAACATTCACGCAAGCAAATTCAAGAAGAATTTCCGCTCAAAGAACACCATAGTTGAAGATTATTCTTAGAGTGTCCATCCCATAGTTCTTAGCAAGAAATCATATCCACTAGCATTTTGGCTACCTAAAATCCCATGATAGATTTCCAGTTGGAACCCTCAAACATTCTTTACCCAAACTAAAGTTAGGTTAAGTTTGTAGAGTGAGAACTCGATAAACATCTCGGCTATCCTGAAAAGGATATAAGTCCCGCAGGTTACGTTTGAAAGAGTGGGAACTCGGTAAACATCTCGGCCATCCTGAAAATGATATAAGTCCCGCAGGTTAAGTTTGTGGAGTGGGAACTCTGTAAACATCTCGGCCATCTTGAAAAGGATATAAGTCCCGCAGGTTACGTTTGAAAGAGTGGGAACTCGGTAAACATCTCGGCCATCCTGAAAAGGATATAAGTCCCGCAGGTTAAGTTTGTAGAGTGGGAACTCGGTAAACATCTCGGCCATCCTGAAAAGGATATAAGTCCCGCAGGTTACGTTTGTAAGAGTGGGAACTCGGTAAAAATCTAGGCCATCCTGAAAAGGATATAAGTCCAGCAGGTTAAAGTCGATTAAGGTTCCCCTGTGTTAAGGGAAGAGTGGACGTAGGACAGGTTTCGTCTGAACCACTATAAAAGTCTTGTGTGCATTTACTTGCTTTCTTATTGCTTTACACTACACACAACTGAGTTTAAAAGTGCATACATATTCTAAGTTAAGCTCAGTCTGCACCAAGCAACTGATCTGATCAAGTTGGCACTTTAGTCAGCTGGTTGAAAACTGACTTAAGAATCTGAATTGATAAAACTGGTTTTCACACGGGTAAAACAAGCTTCCGCACCATTAGGGCTTAAACCGACAGATATCGTCGATCCGCCCTTAGGCACTCAGTAAGATTGAACATCAGTCTAAAATGATACACTAGCACTCTGATCGGGTAATCTGCAGTTCACACCTGATCCGCACAAAAGGTTTTGGAAGTCTATTCACCCCTCCCCTCTAGACTTCCACCCTCACAAAACCCGTTCGGGACCTACACAACTCCATTCAAGAACACAGAGCATTAAATATCCAAATTTACCCAAGAGTGTTCTTCATTGTATCTAAGCAAAAATGTCATGTCATAAGCTTAGAGAGATTTTCCCAACCTTATATTAAAGGCTAAAACAATGTAAGGGAAAATCTCACCTACTTGGAAATAACTCCAAACACATACCCTTTCTTGAGAGAGAATTAGTGGTTAAGTAAGGTAGTTAATCGGCAATCCTGTGAGGGAGATAAGTCCCGTTTGAGTGAGAACTCGGTAAACATCTAAGCAATCCCGAAAGGGAGGGTAGGCGATCCCTTAGAGGGTGATAAGTCATGTTTGAGTGAGAACTTTGTAAACATCTGTTGGTTAAGTTGGTGCCCCATGAAGAGAAGAGTGGATGTAGGACGAGTTGTCCGAACCACTATAAAAATATGTGTGTTCTTATTTGCTTTCATATTAACTGTCATACATACTTTAGCAAATCTGCATAACACATTCGAAGCAAAAATTTTAAAGTCACCTCCCATTGAGATTTTACGAGTTTTAAATCGGGTTTTTCGGGACCTACAAGTGGTATCAGAGCAGGGGTTCAAAAGTTCACTAGATTTTAATGTGACCACCTGAACTGATCTTTTTGTTAAAACCCATTTTGTTTAAAATGCATAAATTTTAAAATTCATGGACGTTGACAATCATCTTCTCATTTTTAAAATGCATACAATATTCTTCATCATTTCACTTGTTTAACTAACACTGTTTTTCTCGTATATTTTTATTGTTAGTTAGTTTTGGCATCATTATCAAAAAGGGGGAAATTGTTGGGATATTTTAGTTTTGATGAATTATGCCAAAACATTATCAACTTGTGTTATTTAAGTTAATCTACAGATAACAAGTTGAGGGGGAACGAGAGAACAAGTTAAGGGGGAACTCATGAAATCAGATGAAGCTGATCGAGATCAGACGAGGCTGCAGACGAGGCTGATCGAGATCAGATAAGAAGGATGAGTTCCGAGTTAACTAATGTGCAAAACTGATCCGTCGTGCAAAACTGATCCGCCGTTATTACGTTAGCCTCATTTGAGTCTCAGTTGAGTCTAAAAGTCAATTTGGTGTAGTAACAAACAATGAATAAAAGTAGATATGTTTGTTTTGTATTTTATAGTATGTTAGTGGTTGTTTATTAATTTAGTGATTGTTTCCTAAACTTAGTGAGTGTTTTTAAACGTAGTAATTATTTCCTAATGTAGTGAATGTTTTCTAAACATATAGATTGTTTCCTAAACTTAGTGAGTGGTTCTTACTTTAGCGATTGTTTCTTGCCTTAATGATTGTTTCCTAATTTAGTGATTGTTTTACAATTAATCATTGTTTTCTAAATATAGATAATGTTTCCTAAACCTAGCGAGTGTTTCTTACTTTAGTGATTGCTTCTTGACTTAGTGATTGTTTATTAATTTAGTGATTGTTTCCTAATGTAGTGAATGTTTTTTAAACATAGAGATTGTTTCCTAAACCTAGTGATTGTTTCTTACTTTAGTGACTGTTTCTTAAACCTAGTGAGTGTTTCTTATGTTAGTGGTTGTTGCCTAAACCTAGTGAGTATTTCTTACTTTAGTGATTGTTTCCTAAACTTAGTGAGTGTTTTTTAAACTTAGTAATTGTTAAGTGAAGTTTCATTTCAGATTCTAGTTTTATTAAATATGTGTAATTCAAATAATTTCAAAATGTTTCCTAATTAACCCTTTTTTGAATATATTGTTGATAAAATGCAACTATAATAAGTTAGTTTTTGACAAATTAAGAAATATTTTTAATTGTGCAGTAAAATTATTTACCCGAAAGTGAATAGATATTCTAAACGGAGCGTCGAAACCGTAAAGTTTGAATTTTATTTTCACGTATCACGTCAATACAAGATTATTTAGGGTAATTGTTGAAATTTGAAAAAGAAAACATTCAATTTGGGTTGGTGGTGTGGAACAGTGGTTTCCAGGTTAGGCTTTCTACCCAAAGGTGAACTAATATTGTAGGCAAACCATGGAGATCATAAAGTTTGAATTTTCTTTTCACGTACTACTTCAATATAAGTTGTTGAGATTATATTTGTGATATTTGAAAAATAAATCATTCAATTTGGGCTGGTGGTGTGGAACCGGTGGTTTCCAAGTTAAGGTTATTTACTTAAAAGTTAACTGATACTCTTGATGAAAAGTTGAGATCGTAAAGTTTGATTTTTTTTTCATGTACTACTTAAATATAAGATTATTGAGGGTGAATTGATGGTATTTGGAAAAAGAAAACATTCAATTTCAGTTGGTGGAGTGAAAACGGTGGTTTCCCGATTAAGATTATTTACCCGAAAGTGGACAAATATTCTAAACGGAGCGTGGAGACTGTAAAATTTTAATTTTATTTTCACGTACCACTTCAATATAATATTATTGAGGATAAATTGATGATATATTTTGAAAAAGAAAGCATTCGATTTGGGTTGGTGGTTGGAACCGGTGGTTTTTCGATTAAGGTTTTACATGAAAATGAACCGATACTCTAGACGGAACGTGGAGACCATAAATTTTGAATTTTCTTGTCATGTATCACTTAAATAAAAAAATCACTAAAGGTAAATTGACGATATTTTGAAAAAAAAACATTTGTTATTTTAATTTCATCCTTATTTTGAACCGATTTTTTGTTATTTTTTTGTTATTTTTTTATTAATTTAAAATTTAATTCTCATTTTTATCATCTTTTGTATTGTGTTGAATATGATTATATTGTGTTCATTTCATAATGAAACTTATAATGTATAATTTTAAATTTTATAAGTGCACATTTATTTTATTTTTAATGTAATATATAAAATATTTTAAAAATATTGATAAGGATCATTTTAACGATGGAAGTGTCGATATGATCGGTCCAACCGATTGAACCGCCAACCAGTGCCCAATCCGGTTTGGTTGCCAATTCGATTATGAAAACACTGTGAATATCAAGTAAAAATAAATCTTACATTTCACAAATGCACATGATAGTAGAGTATTGTTAAGTCAGGTCATCAATACAAGTTGATTCTTATGAATCTATTCAGGTTAAAAGATACTGTCAAAAACAGTATGACTCAGGAGTATGATATTCATTAAAATTTAGATCTATTAAATAAATGGACTATCCCAATTATTTGGGAAAACCTATTTTTTGCAAATTGAAGCAAGACGTTTTCATTTTGCATATAAAAACAGGGGGATAGTGAGTGTTCAATTTTTTTTTTGACTTTTGAGCTCGTGTGTGTGCTTTGCTTATAAACGAATGCGTATGACAAGTATAAACATAAAGCAGTAAACAACACAACAATATATAGTGGTTGGACAACCGGTCCTACATCCACTTTCTCTAGGGAAATTCCTTCAAACGGGACTTATCACCCTCCACGGATTGCTAATAGATATTTAATGAGCTCACACTCGAATGGACTTATAACCCTCCCTCGGGTTGGCCTCGGGACTTATCACCCTCCACGGGATCGCCCTACGGATGTTTAACGAGTTCACACTCCAATGGGACTTATCACCCTCACTCGGGTTTGCCTAACAACTACCTCACTTCACCCTTTGGGTTTGGGTTTTTGGTGTTGTCTCCAACTATGGTGAGATTTTCTCTTACAATGGTTTAGCCTCAATGCTAAGGTTGGGAAAATCTCTCTAAGCTTATGATACATCGTGGGTTGCTTAGATTGGGTTCTAGAAACTCTTTGAATATATTTGTATATCTATAGACTTGTTTTGGGAATGCTTTTAGTATAACACTCTTTGGCTCAGAGCATTGTTCTTATATTTTTTCGCACTTCCACACACACGATAATGAAGGAAGAACTTGTATTTATAGTGTGGATTTGAATCTTACCGTTGGAGAGAATCACATTCAAATCCATACTATTCTTTGTAAGTCTATGACTTTTCCCTATTTGGTTGTCTTCCTCTCGTTGGTCCACGCCATTTGGATTTATTTTATATTCCCGTTATTCCTTTTTAACATTCAGAACATTCGGGAAAGAGCATTATTTTCTTGTGCCTTTTTCTCACGAGTCTTCGAGTTCTCGAGTCTTTAGTCTTGAGTTGGTTTATCCTATTGAGTCTTGATATCTCGATTTTTCTTGAAGTCTTGAAAAAACTAACTTTGTTCTATTTATAGAGATAATAGTGAATCATGATTCATCTATCAAGATTATCTGAACATGTCATACTCGGGGGTTTTGGGATCTAATCAAAAGTTTCTTTATTAAATTCATTTCCCAACAATTTCCCCCTTTTTGATGATGCCAAAACCTATCTTGTTACAAACATATAACCTATAAAGTTTTTCCTATTACAAGAAAGGTAAGTCTCCACTTAATTTAAAACTTTCAACAAATTTCTTTAGTAATGAATCTTTTCTAAATAGATCATTACTAAATACTTAAGTAATTTCTTATAGCATCATATAGTTTCCCTTATATATGAGCATATAATCGATCGAGACATTGGGGCATATCTAAATAAAAGACATGTAAAAAGATAATGAGGTATTATCTTTGAGCATAAAGATAAAAGTTTCATTGATTGTATGTTATCGATTTACAAATTACAATGAACTTATTAAAGAAATAAAGACACAAACATAAAGAATTACAAGTCTTGATCTTGGTCTTGATCTTCTTACCTTGACTCCTCATTTATTTCACGGACTTGTCCGATAGCATCTTGATTCATGCCGACCGAGTTCGGTTTCTTACGATTTCAGACATCGACCCCTAAGTCTCTTTTTACATTGACCCTTATTTTCTTGAGTCTCAAGATCTTTATTTAAAATTCCTTTTCACTCATGCTATCTCGATTTCCTTTTTTACTTGATATCGATTAATTGATTAGATCAACACTTCTTTAGATCAACATATCGAATAGCATACATCATATCGAGTTATCATCTCGGGTTTATCATATCGATCTCGATCACGTCGATCTTGATCGATCTCTTTTCGCTTTCATCTTTCGATTTGCAAATTCCGATTTCTTTGGCTTTAGCTTTTCTTTTGACAAAAACCATGGAGAACTCATCTAACTTTGATTTTTTTCGGTTTTGTCTGCTGACCTCGTCGATCTCAATCATTTACTTTTGATTCGTGAGTTAGTTAAGATATAGACCGATTGATTTGGTGAAGTTTTTCAAGATTGATTTTCTTCATTTGTGAACTTTGTATGTAATCGAAAAATAAAGACAATTCTTGGAAAATATTCTTTGCGGAACTTTGCAGAGTAGTAGACTCTCTTCCTAAGTTGGTGCGATTTGACATGCGTGATATCGTTTCGATACACTCGATATGTCAAGTAACTTTATCAATTTATCGCGTGATTTCTAAATTTGTCCTTGTGATGCAAATTTTTCTAAAATAGGCTTTGAGAACTCAAATTTGCATTTTTCAGTTTTGCTTGGCCTCTATAAATTGGACCAATGTTTTTACACAACATAACTCATTCACCATACATATCTTCTTTAGAATCATGTATCTGGTGAACCCTTTGATGAGACTTAAAGGAAAACACTTTTACCCCTTTTTCCATGATTTCAAAAAACCTTTTTCATCCCTTATTTCAATGATTTCACATACGATCGTTGCAAAGCTTTCTTCCAAAAAATATGCACCTTGTGTGATTATTTATGACGTGACTACCATCAATATTCTTAGTGCGAAAATGAGCGTGAGTTTGATATACGATCTTGATCGGAAACGGCCGATCTTTTATCAAACTTTTATTTGGGCGCCCTTTTGCTCCTCCTAGGGGCTTGGCTTAAAAATCCTATCAATCTCGCTCCATTGGAGAGTCCATCGGGTTTGATGATAGGATTTTCACCTGTTAAGTGGGGAAAAAATGAGAGCATCGATTTAACATCTCTCTCTTTCCTCCTCTTAATGGGTTGGTAGATCGGGTTTGGGTTTGGATTTTTAGGGATATGGCTTAAGGGTTTAGGGTTTAGAGTTATGTATTGACCTCCGGGTTTTCTTGCATTTGTAACTTGTAATGTAACCCCGACCTTGGGTCTTTATCAATGAAAAGTTCTATTATTTCATTGTTGTGAATTTTCCTTGGTACCGCATTTGTTGATATCGGATCGAGATAGGTTTTAAAAGAAAAGATAAAAAACATTGAAAAAGTAATCTTTTGAACCTGCTCACGATACCACTTGTTGGTCGGTGGGAAAATTTATTTTCAAAAAAAAAAAGGCGTTTTCATTTGTTGCATATTTAAGTTTCAATTTTTTTTTACTTTTGAGCTCGTGTGTGTGCTTTTTTATTTTTGACAAGTATAAACATTAAACAACACAAACAATATATAGTGGTTGGACAACGGTCCCACATCCACTCTCCCTTTAGGAAATTCCTTCAAACGGGACTTATCACCCTCCACGGGATTTTTAGATATTTCTGAGCTGGTGGTTAATCGGACTTATAACCCTCCTCGGGTTAGCCTCGGGACTTATCACCCTCCACGGGATCGCCTCACGGATGTTTAACGAGTTCGGGACTTATCACCCTAATAACAACTTACTTACCTTTGGGTTTGGGTTTTGGTGTTGTCTCAACTATGGTGAGATTTTTTTAAATGGTTTAGCCTCAATGCTAAGGTTGGGAAAATTTAATTTTACATCGTGGGTTTTAATTGGGTTCTAGAAACTCTTTGAATATAATAATAGACTTGTGTTTTAAAATTTGGCTATAATAAGGAGCATTGTTTTTATATTTTTTTTAATGATAATGAAGGAAGAACTTGTATTTATAGTGTGGATTTGAATCTTACCGTTGGAGAGAATCACATTCAAATCCATACTATTCTTTGTAAGTTCTCTTTCCGGTTTGGTTGCAATCTCGTTGCCACGAATTTGGATTCCACGGCTATGAATATCAAGCCTCGGAACATTAGGGATATCTTGAGCATTTTATATTCATCGTCTTCATAATCTTGTGCCTTGATATTTCTCCGAGTCTTGAGTTCTTGAGTCTTAAGTTCTCTCGAGTCTTCAAGTTCTCAAGTATCTCATTGAGTCTTGATATCTATTTCTTCTTGAGTCTTGAGAAAAAAAGTTCTATATCTGCCGACTATAAAAATAATATCACGAACACTCTAAAACTGAATCTGATTCATCTATCAAGATTATTAACAATTTCGGGATTTTTTGGGATCTAATCAAAATCCTCTTTATTAAATTCATTTAAACTTAATATTGTTTATAAATTAGGAACTTTTGAAAAGTTAGGTTTTAAACAAATTGTTAAAACCACTGAATCTTCTATACCTCTTCATGAAGAAGAGATGGTTATTAAATTACTGAGTAAAAATGATATTTTATCTTACAAAAGAATTATAAGTTCTTACATATTGGATGCGTTCAGATTGCCTTTAGACCGTTTACCTTAAACGGTTTACCAGAAAGCTTTCTAGCTACCCTTAGAGATGGCAGAAACATTAACTTGAAACAATCATGTATGGGAATTATAGAGTCTAGTTTGGCTTTAGGACCTGTCTATTTTGACGTTTATCTTAATTTATCTATATCTTTATCTGATAGTAATTTTCTTGAATCGTTAACATTAAATGTTAAAACTCATGGTTATAATTACATACCAGGTACTGAAGTTATGTGTATTTGTTATCGTATTTATTATAAACCTTTATTTATATTAAATTCTATGTGTAAAAAAATTAAAAAAGGCAATAATGAGACTATTCTTATTGAAACTAATTTTGGTAAATCAAACATTACTACTAGGAGATCTATTAAATGAGAAGAAATTACTTTCCCTGAAAATTGGACTATCGAACAATCAGTTCCTAAAATACCTATTATTAATAGTGATTTCCAACACATTACTCAAAGTAATGATGAAATTATTAGTATTAGTTTTCAGAATAATCAGAGAAGACATTCAATTTCTTATTCTAGATTTATGTCTAGTCATTCTTTCATCTCTCCTTTAGATTATGAGGTATAATTATCTTCTGATTCTAGGGCTTCTACTTCTTCTTATAGAGAAGATATGTTTTGTAAAACTAATAATTACAATAACGAAAGAATAATTATCAATGAAAATAATATCATCCACAAAGATGGAATAGACCCTGAAACAATTTCAGATTGTAACTTTAAAATGTAATTTTATGGATGTTACAACCATTTTAGACTTCTCTAAAGGATCTTCAATTAGAGCTCATATAAATGATGAGTTCAGTAATCCTAAATGGGATAAATTTAGAATTTGGTATTTTAATTATTTCTCAAAAGAAGATTTAAATTACTTTGTTGACAACTTTTATAAATTCTTTGAACAACATAATAAGTAACATAATGAAATTACTTATTATGTTCCTTGGTTTATTAAGTCTTTTTATATAAAACATATTTTAGTTATTGAACGAGATTATAAGATCGTTTATGGAGGAACACAAAAATCTGTTTACCCTCCACATGTTCCGTTTCAAATTGAAAGAAATGGTATGATTTTTAATTTCCTTCCATTCTCTAAAATTATTGAGAATGATGTTTTACAAATTAGTGTGAAACATATTAATCAAATGATTGAGCAAAATATTTTTTGCAATCTTTATATGTCTATTTTAGGTGAAGAAATTACCTCTTTACATTGATAAAATAGATAGAATAATATCTCAAACTAAAATTCAGACTAAGTCTGATTTACTTGAAGAAGATAGTAATAAAAATTTTATTAATTTAAAATTCTTCTTCAATCCAATCTCCAGTTGAGTTAAAAGACTTCAAAATTGAAGCTTCTGTTTCCGATTTTGAAAAAATCATTAGTGACCAATTTGATAATCTGAATGTTTCCGTTTTAGATGATGACTTCGAAGAAAGTCCCATTACTAGTCCTATTGAGGTTAGTAATAATGATAATAGTAATAGTATTAATAAAGTGAAATGGGCTGATAAGTCAAATTTGTCTAAATATTACTACAAAAGACTTATTTCTATGGATGTTCTCCATGAAGAACAGGAAAACTTCTTTAATACCTCTTATTCTGGAAAAAAGTTGTTGGTCCCGATGCAAACGAGTATCACACGTGTATGGGGGGTGGAATACACGTGTTAGGTGTTGGTCCCGAAAAATCCGATTTAAAACTCGTAAAATCTCAATGGGAGGTGACTAAAAAAATTTCTTCGAATGTGTTATGCAGATTTGCTAAAGTATGTATGACAGTTAATATGAAAGAAAATAAGAACACACGTATTTTTATAGTGGTTCGGACAACTCGTCCTACATCCACTCTTCCCTTCATGGGGCACCAACTTAACCAATAGATGTTTACCGAGTTCTCACTCAAACGGGACTTATCACCCTCTAAGGGATCGCCTACCCTCCCTTTCGGGATTGCTTAGATGTTTACCGAGTTCTCACTCAAACGGGACTTATCACCCTCACGGGATCGCCTACCCTCCCTTTCGGGATTGCTAGATGTTTACCGAGTTCACACTCACCTACAAACTTAACCGACTGATTTGGGTAAGGTTTGTTTGGTTTCCAACTAGGTTGAGATTTTCCCTTACATTTGTTTAGCCTCAATGCTAAGGATGGGAAAATCTCTCTAAGCTTAGGATATAGCATTTGTGCTTAGATCTAGGGTAGAACACTTTTGAATATATGTGTGTATTTCTTGCTCTGTGTTCTATGAATGGAGTTGCTTGAATATTTGGCTTTAATTTCACTTTGCAGATACTCCATCCTCTTCTTTTGAAGATAGTGCAATGTATTTATAGTGTGGATTTAAATATTACCGTTGGAAAGTAATATTCAAATCCATACTAATAACTTCCAGCTTTTCTTTGTCCTTTTGCACTTTTCCTTGCAGCTTTATGTCACATCAATATGTGTGTTGTCTTCTTATTGGCCAGCTGCTTTTGTGTGTCTAACGGATCGATCATTTTCGTCGACATTGTTAATCTCTTGATTACGGTCTTTGATCTAGTCATTTGAAATCGATCTGTAGAAATCTGGTCTGCAGATTTCTGGTGTGCTGAAATCATTGTTCATCGATCTTTGAAATCCTTGTTCATCGAGTTGTTTTCACTTTGTTCATCGATTCTTTGAAATCACTTTGTTCATCGAATCGATTTCCTTCGCATTCATCGAACTGATTTTACGATTTGATTTGATTTCTTCGATTTCGATTTCGATTTCTTCCTGACATTTTATCAGCTTTTCTTCATCACAAATCAGCATGCTTCTTCTTGTTCAGCTCATCAGTTAACTCGGAACTCATCCTACTCATCGATCTCGTCGGCCTAAAATGCTGACCCTCGTCGATCTCGATCATCTTAAATGCGATTTTATGAGTTCCCCCTTAACTTGTTCTCTCGTTCCCCCTCAACTTGTTATTTGTAGATTATCTTAAATAACACAAGTTGATAATGTTTTGACATAATTAATCAAAACTAAAATATCCCAACAATTTCCCCCTTTTTGATAATGATGCCAAAACTAACTAACAATAAAAAATATACGAGAAAAATAGTGTTAGTTAAACAAGAGAAATGATGAAGACCATTGTTTTCATTTTAAAAATGAGAAGATGATTGTCAACCTCCATGAATTTTATAAAATTTATGCATTTTAAACTAAATGGGTTTTTAAAAAAAAAGACCAGTTCAGGTGTTCACATTAAAATCTAGTGAACTTTTGAACCCCTGCTTTGATACCAATTGTTGGTCCCGAAAAACCCGATTTAAAACTCGTAAAATCTCAATGGGAGGTGACTTAAAAAAAATTCTTCAAATGTGTTATGCAGATTTGCTAAAGTATGTATGACAGTTAATATGAAAGCAAATAAGAACACACGTATTTTTATAGTGGTTCGGACAACTCGTCTTGCATCCACTCTTCCCTTCATGGGGCACCAACTTAACCAACAGATGTTTACCGAGTTCTCACTCAAACGGGACTTATCACCCTCTAAGGGATCGCCTACCCTCCCTTTCGGGATTGCTTAGATGTTTACCGAGTTCTCACTCAAACGGGACTTATCACCCTCACGGGATCGCCTACCCTCCCTTTCGGGATTGCTAGATGTTTACCGAGTTCACACTCACCTACAAACTTAACCGACTGATTTGGGTAAGGTTTGTTTGGTTTCCAACTAGGTTGAGATTTTCCCTTACATTTGTTTAGCCTCAATGCTAAGGATGGGAAAATCTCTCTAAGCTTAGGATATAGCATTTGTGCTTAGATCTAGGGTAGAACACTTTTGAATATATGTGTGTATTTCTTTGCTGCGTGTTCTATGAATGGAGTTGCTTGAATATTTGGCTTTAATTTCACTTTGCGAGATACTCCATTCTCTTTTTTTTGAAGATAGTGCAATGTATTTATGGTGTGGATTTAAATATTACCGTTGGAAAGTAATATTCAAATTTATACTAATAACTTCAAATTTTTTTCTTTGTCCTTTTGCACTTTTCCTTGCGACTTTATGTCACATCAATATGTGTGTTGTCTTCTTATTTGCCACCGCTTTTGTGTGTCTAACGGATCCGACCCATTTCGTCGATTCATTGTTCATCTCTTGATTCGGTCTTTGATCCGGTTCTGAAATCGTCTGAGAAATCGGTCCGCAGATTTACGGTGTCTTTGAAATCTTTGTTCATCGATCTTTGAAATCATTGTTCATCGAGTTGTTTTCTTTGTTCATCGATTCTTTGAAATCATTGTTCATCGACCTAATTTCTTTTTCATCCGAAATTTCCTTTATTCATCATTTACTTGTTCATTGATTTCACATTCATCGATTTCTTCATTCATCCGAATCGATTTCACTTTATTCATCGAGGCGATTTCACTTTGTTCATCATAACGATTTCCTTTGTTCATCCGAATCGATTTTCCTTTCATCCGAACTTATTTGCACTGATTTCACTATTCATCCGAATCGATTTCACTTTGTTCATCGAGGCCGATTTCCTTTGTTCATCGGACTGATTTACCGATTTTGATTTCTTCTACCGATTTCTAATTTCTTCACAAAGATTTTATCACTTTTCTTCATCACAAATCAAGATCTTCTTCTTGTTCAAATTTCATCGGTTAACTCGGAACTCATCCTACTCATCTGATCTCGATCAGCCTCGTCTGATCTCGATCATCTTTGTCTGATTTTATGAGTTCCCCCTTAACTTGTTCTCTAGTTCCCCCTCAACTTGTTATTTGTAGATTATCTTAAATAACACAAGTTGATAATGTTTTGGCATAATTAATCAAAACTAAAATATCCCAACATTAGGTGATTTTTAAACTTTTCTTTCACTGAGATCAGAAGGGTTAGGATGTCCTGAGAATTTTGCCCTGAGAAGCACAAATTGCCCTGAGTCAAAGTCTACTGAGACAATGATCCTGAGCAGCTTTCAGAAACTTCAGATTAGCCCAATTGATCCTGAGTTTTATCAGAGATCCTGAGATGCTTGGATCAGATAATTATCTTACTGAATACTCAGTATAGTTAGTTCAGTTTGGTAACTATCTATTCTAGCTTATCAAGAGTGCGGAATGGTTGGCCCTAAGTTTATACTCGTTTTAACTTGCTGAAAATCTCTTCCTTTAATAAAACAGTGGTTAAGGTTGTGATCAAATTGATACAGGTTCAGTGGATTTTTTCCAACTGAAGATCAGTAAAAATATGCTTTCAGTGAAAAACATGCAACAGATATAATGCAGTACAGAAAGCAAACAACACAGCAATTATTGTGGTTCAGAGACTCAAGCTCTTACGTGCACTCTCTCTGATCTTCAGAGAAATTCCTTAACACACTTCCTAAAGCTTTCAGGCTGACTCACTGCAGCTTACTAACTTTTCTACCTTGAGTTTTCTGGCTGACTCACTGCAGCTTACTAACTCAACACACACAAGTTTTCAGACTACCACAAGTAGCTTACTAACTTCTCCTCTAGAGTTTTCTGGCTGACTAACCTACAGCTTACTCACTCTTTACAACTCTTAACTCACCAACAAATCACACACACTCAAACTACCTTATCAAAGGGTTTGGGTTTGGTTGGTTTCCAACTTGGGTGAGATATCCTTTACAATAAGAACAAATGCAAAGGCTAGGATATCTCTCTAAGCTTAGGATATATCTATCAAATCTAGGCTTAGTGAATGAGTTCTCTCCAATGTGAAACACTTGGGAAATTCTAGGGTTTTCGAGTGCTTCAATTTGCAAGAATACGAATGAGCTCTTGAGTTGCTGTAATTTCCCGTAACCTCTCAATGGTGAAGGTCACTGGTATTTATAGGCAACTTCTCCAAGGTCACTCTTTCAAAAACTATTTGTTGGAAGAGATAGCATCAAGAGTTTCCTCTTCTGGTTATTGATGAACGGCTATTATTAGGGTTTGAACACTCCCTTGCATGTTTTAGGTAATATGCAACCATGTAGCCAATCACCAATTTTTGCAGTCTGGAACATGGTACTACTGACAAAATTCAGTGTCATGTCGCTTTCAGTGTCAGTAAAGTACAGTGTTGTCTTCCTCTGATTGGTTCTTGTCTTCAGTGAATATAGACAAACAAAACGGCTCTTTTTAGGTCAATCTCTCTGAATGAGACAACCTTAAACAACACTTAGACTTAGTGTTCCTTTTGTCTGTTCTTGAATGTTTTGGGCAATATCTATTCTCTTGTAAATGTGTGTTTTCCTCAGTTTTGCATATATTCCGATAGATATTTCTTCAGTGCCTCTGAACATTCAGGTCTTCCTGAGTCTTTAGTAACTTCTGAGTCTTCAGTAACTTCTGAGTCTTCAGTATCTTCTGAGTCTTCAGTATCTTCTGAGTCTTCAGTATCTTCTGAGTCTTCAGTTCTTCAATATCTAAACCTGATTAATATATGTTGACTATACATTGTGCAGATATCTTCCTTAACTATTCTATACTGAAACCTGACTCAGACTATCAAGATTATACTGAAACATGTCATACTCAGGGGTTTTGGGATCTAATCAAAACTCTTTATTAAATTCATCTCTCAACAATTTCCCCCTTTTTTATGATGCCAAAACCATCTTGTTACATTTAAGAAAATCTAACTTATACTCAGGTTTCAGTTATCTATTACAATCCAAAATGGTATTTCTCCCAATAATTTCAACTCAATAGATGCCATATCAAATAATTAAAGACATGTAAGAAGATAATGAGATATTATCTTTGAGCATAAAAGATAAACTTTTCATTGATCAGTAGATAGTCATTACAGCTTACAATGAACTTTCAAAAACAAAAGACATACACATAGAGTAAAAAGTCTTCAATCTTCTTCTACCTCATCATCAGGGACTTCAAGATTGAACATCCCATAATATCTCTTCTTCAATTCATCTCTCTTCTTGATGATTTCAGGATTGCTTCATATCCATCCCAACTGAACAGCATACTCAGCAATTTCTTTGGCAATAACAGTTTCATTGATAACTCCAGTGTTGAATCTAGGTGTTGGGTACTTGTACTGACCAGGTGCTTTCAGAGATACATTCTGCTCATCAGCTAGATTTATCCACTTCTGTAGATATTCAGGATAAAAAGTCAGCAGATATTCTAGGAATATTCTAGGAAGGCTTCATTGCGGTCAGGGCATCCTCCTCTCCATTCCTGCAGAACATCATGATTGAACCAGAAGGTTCTCTTAACCTCTTCTCAAGCATCATTGATCTGGAGTGGCATCCATTTATCAATGTGTGGTCATTTCTGCACTCTGGTTTGTTCTTTGGATTTGCCCCATCTTTTTCCCATAAAGTTTCTGAAGCTTCCTCTTCTGCTTTGCTCTTCTTCTTTCTACTTCCTGGTTAACTCTGCTCCTGATACAGACATTGCTTGCCTCTTCTCTTTTTCAGCACGCAGGGCAATGAGTTTGTTGTGCCAATCAAAATCCTTGGCTTGAGCACTTGTATCATAGGTTCCAAAACCTTCCTGGAGCAGTTTCTCTGATTCAGTTTATGTCTCTTTCTGAATTTCAAATTCTTCAGGTTCAGAGAAGTCAGCAATCAGCCTCCTCTGAACTGGTTTGGTAGAGACTTTCTTCTTCTTTCTCTCAGCTTCAACAAATGCAACTGACTTCCTCTTCTCAGCTCTTTTTGGATCAGTTGTCTCAACAACAGCATGAGCAGCAGCTGTCAGGGTTGTTTCAGTTCTTCTCTTCTCTGATCTCCTCAGTATCATAGCTTCCTGAGTTGTCTCTCTGTCAGTCTGAAAGAACTCAGTATCTTCGGGCTCAACTGACTTCAACTTTTCAGTTGACTCGATTTCTTGTAGAGTCTTCAGCACATGTTTAGCTTTGAGTTCCTACTGAGCTTTCTTATCAAGTGTTTTCTTCAAATGTTCATCTAACTTACCCCTTGTTGAATGAGAAGTCCTTTCCCCCTTTTTGGCATCATAAATTGGAAGGATCTGGGAAAGAGTAGCATCCATGTGGAATTGTTCCTTGTTAATGGCTCTAATTTCTCCAGCTAGAACATCCAACTCATCATCCATACGCCTCAGGACATTCTTACCAACTGAAATCTCTTCAGAAAGTGGAGCAAATTGTTGGGCAAGAACTCCTTGCATCAGATATGTCATCTTGTTCATGAGTAAATGTTCTCAACAACTAATTTGATCATTTCTTCATTTTTCTCAACTAACTTCTTCTCCAGATAGGTTGTCCTCTCATTGTACTTAGCAGTGAGCTCTTCAGACATTCTCTTGGACATTTCTCCCATATGAGTATCCAGATCATAAATCTTAGCAGTCACTTCCCCCTGAACTGCTTGAATTTCAGTAGATGTGCTTAGCTTAGCCATGTGTTGAGCTTGTTCATACAAAGAAGCATCTATCTTCTTGGATTGATCAGCCATCATCAATTCCATATGTGTGAGTTTGGCTGTCATTGGCTCAACCTTCTTCAGTTCATCCAAGATAGGAGTCAGATCAATCATCTGAGCATGAGATGTATCGCTTGATTGAACCTCAGTCTGCATACCAAAATCAACAAACTTAATGATAGGTTCTTCAGTAATTTTGGCATATTGAATAGTAGTGCCAAAAGGTACCTGAAGGGGTCTATCTCCAGTCTGAGGAATTTCAGTAATAGCAGTTGGCATGACTTTCTCAGCTTGAGTGTCCATCTTTTCTGGTTCAGGTCCTTTTTCAGCTTGAGTGTCCTTTTCAGGTTCAGGACCTTTCTCAGCATCTCTATCCTTGTCCTTTTCAGGATCAACTTTCCCACTACTTTCTTCTGTCCCACTTGGTTTCCTCTCAGCAATATTATTTTTAACCAGGTCATCAAAATCTGAGACTTTCATCCTGAGTTTTGTCTTCCTGAACCTGAAAATTCAGTAAGAATTGTTGTTTCTTCAGACCACCATTCTTCTCCTCTGAATGCCGCAATATTCAGCATCTCTAGCAAGGTCTGATTCAGGATGTAAACTGTTGTCCTCAATCTGATGAATAGATCCTGAAGGTCAGGGAATTCAGTGAGTGTAGGATATCTATCCAGGACAAATCTTTCACCTTTGCTTCTCTACTCAGCTTCCTCAGCTTCACCTTTCTGTAGTGGTGGAGGCACAATTTTCTCAGTGGGTTGGATAATTTGTAGGGCAGATGGATCAAGGAATGGTTCAGAGAGTAAAACATCAAGATTCAGAATATCCTAGGATTCATTTGGCTCTGAGGGGTGTGGGGTTGGGATCTGTATTTGGCTATCCTTAGCAGGTTGTTGAGAACCTGTAAAGATTTCTTGAGAGATTTTGTCTTTGGCAATGGAGGTTTCCATTACTTCAGAAAACACATTCTCCTCCTCAGGAACCTCTTTTTCTTCAATATTCTTCACCACCTGTGCTAACACCTGGAGTGGTGATTTCAGACCTTGCTGAGTTTCAGTTTGGCTTCCTTCAGTTTCACTAGCCTCTTTTTCAGCAATAGTCTGAAGCATTTTCCTTTTCTGAGGGGCTAAGGTTTTTGTTTTCAATTTCTCTCCAGTCTCCCTCTTTGCTTTCAGTAGGGTCTTCCCCCTAACTTGCTTGTCCTCCTCTAAGCTTGACTCAGTGGCTTGTTGAACTGTTTTCCTTGTTTCTCTTACTGACTCAACCACTGGAACCTCTTCCTCAACTTCTTCTTCAGCAGTCTCCTCCTGAGACTCAGCATGCTTTTCCTTTTTGCCTTTCATCCCTTTCTTTGTGGATCTGAACATAATTTTGGATGTAGGAAAAGCTTTTGAATTTGCAACGATATCTTCCTCTTCTCTGCAAGTTTCCAAGATGAACGCAATCTTGGTGGCATATAAGATCCTTTTCTTGATCACAATAGTACCATCATTCTCCCTTTTTACATGATCATCTTGATCACTGACTATTGTTATCAGATATTGCAGCCAATTAAATGCTCTGGAAGGAGAGTCTTCAATAGCAGCCATCAACCTCAGCTTAGGCTTACTAATCTGTTCGTGTGTGTTTGTTTGGGCTTATAGTGGGCGGGGGAAATCCTGGATTTTGAAATCTAGGATTTTAAAATTCTAATGAATAGTAAAATTGTATGTTTGTTTTGAGATTTTATAGGGTAGGATTATATAGGATTGTAAAAAAGTTGATTGATTTGTATTATTATATTATTATAATAATGATTGAATGATTGAATATTATGTTGGAAATTGTGTAAAAGTGATAATATTATTATTAATGGGAATAGGTGCAGATGTAGGGTTTAGGTTAGGTTTTAAATTGGATTTTGAAATCCTGATTTTAGTATTGTATTAAATGGGTATGTGGAATTGTAAAGTCCAAAGTCCGCCCGGAATAGTCTCAAAACAAACATGCCCTTCAAGACTTCCAGTCCCACTCATGAGGCATCTGTTCACAATGTCAAGAAGTACCCGATACTTTGGTTTTAAATACTTCTTGTTCAATGTGGCCTCTAGTTTAACAGGGGCTTTCACAATACCATCCAAAAATTCTTGCTCCCTACCCATCATGTACAAAGTAGGATTCTCCCCTCTATCATTCAACTCATAAACAACATTTAGATTCTTAGGAATGATATAAAGTTCTCTAACAAAATCCACATACTTCGTTTGAAACATATATTTATCAAAATTGTTGATCCTTTAATAGGAAAGTAAGTGGATTTCATTCTACTAGACAGTTAAATCTGGAAACAGGGTATTATGCATGTTTCCAGAAAGTCAAGGTCTCCCATAGTTCTTTGGGTGTTTTCAATTGAAGGTACTCCCAGTTAAAATATGATCAATGTGTTGCCTCAAAGATATTAGGGGATTGGCTTTTACCTTGTCAGACAGTTCATCGTCATTGGGACCAATGGATGGTTTGATTGTTAAAAAAAAAATACTTCCCGAAGAAGGTATTTTCCACATAAAAAAAAAAAAAACCCAACAATGATAATCAATTTCTTTTGAACTCAATATTTTAAATTTAGGTCAAGTAAATTATGTCATTCATTGCAAGCAAGGGAGAAAATGTATTACTTACGTAAGCGTATAATATAAGATACTTACTTTTCAAGAATGTTCGAGTTAGATTTTTAAGAGTACAAGTCACACAATTTTCGATGCTTTGTGAAAATGCTTTATCACATTGATTTATACTCATATGTATCACGCATGAAATTTCTTTATCATGGAAGTGTACAATAGTGAACATGTTGTTGGGATTATACTGGAAAGTATGCTTTTACTTTGTAAAATCAAACTGAATTTCGGTCTTATTTACTGAAATAAATTGTTTATCACGGATGCTTTAAATATCATCGAATGTTACATATATTTACTGCATAACTGTTCAATAAATAGTATGTGTTACATTATAGTTAATTTAGTGATACCAGATCACAGAAAATTAAATTAACAGTCCCTTGTAACCAAATGTACACCGTTCATGACCTAGATGGAAATGAACAATCCATCGTGAAAGGTTGAAGTGTAAGGCTTAGATTGGCTTGTCTTGACCAAGAGATTACACTAGTGCATGTCTGATGCACTGAATAGGACCCACAGGTGGACAATATTAGACCTCAGTGGTTCGTTATTTCTTAATCTTCGTCCCTTAAATAGGATCGCGTGTGGTTAGTAATTATTGCTTTGACTTATTATGGGTAGAGAATCAACGAGATTCAATACTTTATATCTTGGGCAATATTATTGGTCACATGTGATTGCTAAGATTTAATACGGAGCATCGTGTGCAAGTACGCTTGTTCGATTTGCCCCCTTGGGAGGTTCATAAGTTTTATCATACCAAATCTTGCAAGCGGAACTAGTTTCCGGCCGGTATGGATAATAATGTTGAATCGTTCCTTTACCAAGGATAAAAGATATTAATTAATGGAAAGCTATTTCAGTGGCTTGAATTAATTAATGGGCTAGATAATCTTAAACACTGGAAATAATAACCGGGAGTCATATTAATTGTAATATGGGTTAAGATGGATAGTGCAATATTAATTATGTAGTGGGAAGGTCCAATCTTAATTCTCCTAAAGGCCCCTCAAGTAGCCCAACATAAAGTCCAATAACTGAAAAAGGTGTTTAAAAATAAAATAAATTTTTGTTGCCTATTTTTCCTATTTATTCGAAAATAATAAATAAAAGAGGGAGAAAGATTTTCTTTGAATTTTGTTATGGAATGAAGATATGTATTCTTGGAATACAAGATTATCTCATTAAATTCAAGAAATCTCCCACTTGGTTATTTATTGTGAGATTTTCGGAAATTTTGAATAAATAAGGGAAAGAAAGATTTTCTTGATTTTCTTGAAAAAATATTATGGAAGATATGTATTCTTGCAATACAAGTATATCTCATAAATTCAAGAAGATCCAAATCTTGGTTTCTTTTTCCTTAAAATTTTGAAATATACCATAACAAGAGAAGGTGGGATTTTTATGGAATATTTTAATTATGGAGAAAAGAATATAGGAGATATATTCAAGATTTATTGGAGATCAAGAAAAGATTTTTTCCTCCCTATTCCATGTGGAAAAATCAGCCACCACATCTCTATATATAGGGGATGAATGTTTCATTCCCAAGTACAATTTCATGTGCTGGAAAAATTAGTAAATTCACAAAGGTGGTGCAACAAATTTTATTTTCCCTTTTGTTAATTGTTCGCGAGCTTCCTTCCACCGGATTGACGAGCAAGGACTAGGGAATACTTGGGAAGGCTTTTGGTGTGTTTTTATCGACGAGACCATTGCCACTCCAAGAGGTTAGTTCACGTAAACCCGTAGTAATTCTGCATGCGTAGGATTTATGTGAACTGTTTATATGCATGATTTGTTGTTGAATTATTATTTGAATTAATATAAGATTAATTCAAGCTAGTAATAATTTTTAGAATTAAATTTGTATTTAAATATTCATCCCGAATAGATCCGGGCAATTAATTCCCCATCATATGGTATCAGAGCCTCGGTTTCGGGCTCTGAATTTTAAATTGTAATTTAATTTGTTTTCATTAAATTTGAAATTGGATAGTAGAATTGCTAGATCTTTTTTGCAGGTGTCCAATTGTCATAGAATTTAATGTGTTTATTTATGCATGCATATAAATTGTGGTTTTTTAATTCGATTCGTTCGAATTCATTTTGCCTCGTGAGAAAATCCACGAGTAGATTAGAACTTGTTTGATTTGATCAATGTAATAGACTAGTCTAGATCTAGGTTTATTTATTTTTGTAAATAAATTGTAACCGGATCGGAAACGAAGGCGAAGACAAAGAATTAAAAGACGGGATCGGAATGAGATCGGCCCAGGCGCGGAGGCGCAATGTGGCGGGCGATCTTTTATTGGGCCGGCGATGCGGGTGAGGTATCTTGGCGAGCAAGAAATCCATGGTGCCGCCGAAATTAAGAAAGCATTCCAGGTGGCGTCGTCGGAATTGCGTGCGCCTGACGCCGATAAAGATCGAAAGCGCCCGGGATTAGGACTTTAAGACGGACGTCGATATCGCCCGGGTGGCTTGACAAGTTTTTTTAGAAGGGTCGATAAAGTTTGGACAAGTTTTTTTAGGACGGTCAAGTGGGGAGCGATGAAGGCTATGAAGACAATTTCTCAAGAAAGACATGACAAAATTAACCATGACAATTGGATATATGTGCCCAATATGTTTAATTTTTTGTTTTGATGTTATGCATTATTTTATGCTTATTTAAATTGTGTTTAAATTTGCGATGCATGAGAAAATGTTTTGAAAAATCTCACTTTCGAAAATTACTAAGTATGCTTAAACAATTAATTGACAATTTTATTAGGATAATAAAATTGAATTAATTTTTGACCTCCATGATTTATTTATTTGTGAATTATTTTGGAGAAATTCCACATGGGGACGGTCAAAAGATAGCTTTTCACATGAATAAATTCCAAATGGATGATTGTGGATTATTACTAGTGTAATGACGATGACCCTCCCACGACGAGGCTCGTTCAAAGCGAAATAATAATTCTGTATTTAATCATGATTACTACTTAGGTATAAAATTGATATGCATATACTTCCCCGAAGTCCCTGTCAATTTTATATTGGTCAAGTAGGAGCCAACTATTAATCTGGATATTAAAGGTTTGTAACTGTTCTTGTTTGTAACCTGCTTGAATGTGTTTAAAGAATGACCCACCCCACGTGGCTTATTTAATTGTTTTGAGATGTTAGGTGATGCATGTTCATATTTTTTTTGAGATTTTAATATGAAACATGTGATCGAATTTTGTGATATATTTGTGTTTATGCATATTATTATTTATTTCAGTTCATCATGTCGCAACCTTTTAATCCACTGTTATATACACTCAAAGAACACCAATTAACTGGTGATAACTATGTTGTTTGGAAAAGGAATATGAGTTTTGTCCTACCTGCACAAGAACATCATCGGGTTCTTGATGTACCCAAGCCCCCCGTATGCCATCTTGATGAATCAACCGACGCGAAAAGGCACTTGTATAATATTTGGGAGCAGGCCAATGAACCCATGAAACTTGTAATCTTGACTTCACTGTCTGATGATTTGAGACACATTTATGAAGGTGTTGAGTCTGCTGCAGAAATTATGCAAAGTCTTGAATAAATGTTTTTAACAAAAGACTGCATGATCTATCAGTTTAAAAATGACGACGTGGCTAGGCTAAAAATGGCTGAGGGAACACCCGTAAGGGAGCATATTCTCAGAATAAAATGCCATTTTGATAAACTTGCTTATCTCGGTACTAAGTATTGTGATGAGGCTCAAATCGAATTTCTTTTCCTAACTCTTCCAAGGTGTTTTGATGAGTTTTACTGTAGTTTTGTGATGAGCGATCACATGTTTACTATGGACACTCTACAAGAAGCCTTGGAGAAAATAGAGAAGCATTTAGGAAAGAAAGACGAAGCATTGGTGACCAAAAGTCTTTTCTCAAGATCTAGGCCAATGGAAGGCAAGACTCAAGAAAAGGAAAGTGGTCAGATCCAAAGCAAACTCATCACTAAGAAAAGTAAGAGAAAGACAGCTAGCTGGATGGGTGTCAAGAAAGTACCAAAAGGAAAATGCTTCAAATGCGGTGAAAAAGGACATTGGAGGTCAGCCTGTTCCAATCCCAAAAGGAATGGAAAGAAAGGTAATTCTCACGCACTAGTTGTTGAAACTTGCTTAGCGGTGTATGCCTCCCATTTATGGGTGGTGGATACGGGATCCACTGATCATGTTTGTTTCACTTTACAGGGGTTCAAGCGGACCCGGCAACTTAGTGGGAGTGAGATCCTCATCACACTAGGCGATGCTACGAGAGTGGTGGCACCAAGCGATGGGAGAAGTGCACTGTCTTTTGAAGAAGCGAGTTTTAATTTTAAGAGATGTTCTTTACGTTCCGAATTTTAGAAAGAATTTTATTTCTGTTTCTAAACTTTACCTTGATGGATATTCGGTTACTTTTGATAAAGTTGTTACCATTTCTCTTTATGATAAATTTATCTGTCATGGAACGTTGTCGAATAATCTCTATACAATTAACTGTGCACACCACTCACGAAATGCATCCTATAACACATCAATTGTTTCCAATAAAAACGTTCATCGGGGCGTGAGCGAAACACTTCTATGGCATCTAAGATTGGGACATATTAATCCAAAGAGGATCCAAAGGTTGGTGAAAGGCGGTTCTTTGGAGTTTCTTCAAGTTGAACCAATTCAACAACTGTGAATCATGTTTGGAGGGTAAAATGATCAAGAGGGCATTGAGCTAAGGGAATAGAGCTAAAGAAGTGTTAGAAATCGTTCACACGGACGTATGTGGTCAATGTCAACCAAAGCAAGAGGAGGTTATGAGTATTTCATCACTTTTATTGATGACTACTCAAAAGGTGCAAGTTATATTTTCCTTATGAAGCATAAATCTGAGACCTTTGAGAAATTCAAAGAATTTAAGGCTCAAGCAGAGAATCATAGGGAAAAACGTATCAAGTCTCTACGATCCGATCGTGGAGGCGAGTACCTCAGTGATGAGTTTTTGAACTACTTGTCAGATGAAGGGATTGTATCCCACCTAACTGCACCCGGAACCCCTCAACAAAACGGGGTTGCAGAGCGAAGAAACTGAACTCTTTTGGAAATGGTTAGATCAATGATGAGTTATGTGGATCTTCCCAAGTCGTTCTGGGGTCATGCCTTGGAAACAGCGGCTTACATTCTAAACTTGGTGCCATCCAAATCGGTTCCCAAAACTCCCAAAGAATTGTGGACCGGGCACAAGCCCAGTTTGAGACACATGAGAATTTGGGGGTGTCCGGCCTACGTGTTGGACAAGGAAGCCGGAAAATTGGATCCTTGATCAGAATTAAGGTTGTTTATAAGATACCCCGAGGGAACAAAAGGGCGTATGTTCTATGGTCCTGAAGATCAAAAGGTGGTAATAAGCACCCACTTTAGATTTTTGGAAGAAGACTATATGAACGAAAGAAGACCCAGAAGTGAGATTACCTTAAAGGAGCTAAAGGGGCTAACCCCATTGCCAATTGTACAAGATGACATACCAAACGACACACTTTCACAACTGGAACCTCGTCGTAGTTGGAGGGTAGTGAGACAGCCCGAGAGATTCTTGGGGATAGGAGAGTCCTCGGACTTGATTCCCGGACAAGACGAATCAGACCCATGGACATATGATGAGGCAATCCAAGACAAGGATGCGGTTTCTTAGCAAAAAGCAATGAAAGCCAAAATGGGTGCAATGAAAGCCAAAATGGGTTCTATGGATCATAACAGAGTGTGGGAGCTAGTCGAACCACTTAATGGGGTCAAACCCATTGGTTGCAAGTGGGTATACAAGAGAAAAAGAGGACCAGACGGGAAGGTGGAAACCTTCAAGGCAAGGCTTGTGGCGAAAGGTTATACTCAGAAAGAAGGGATCGACTATGAGGAAACCTTTTCACCTATAACAATGCTCAAGTCCATCTGAATTCTCTTGACGATTGCTGCATATCTCGTTTTTGAAATCTGGCAATGGATGTCAAGACAGCTTTCCTCAACGGAAGTCTTGATGAAGAAATCTATATGCAACAACCCCAAGGCTTCATTGAAAAGGGCCAAGAACACCTAGTTTGTAAGCTCATGAAGTCCATTTACGGACTCAAACAAGCATCCAGAACTTGGAACCAATATTTTGATCATGTTATAAAGTCTTATGGGTTTGATCAAAACGAGTTCGAAAGTTGTGTGTACAAAAAGAGTGTCGGAACTGCATTGGTATTCTTAGTATTATACGTAGACGATATTCTGCTCATCGGGAATGATGTAAAGGTGTTATCAGACGTAAGGGCATGGCTTTCAAAATAGTTTGATATGAAGGACTTGGGGGAAGCCGGGCACATCCTTGGGATCAAGATCACTTTCGAGATTGCAAGAAAATGATGATAGGTTTATCGCAAGCTTCATACATAGACAAAATTGTCTTGAAACGATTGAAGATAGGATTCAAGAAAGGCTTCGTACCTTTCGGACATGGAATCCATCTATCAAGGAAATGTGCCCTAAGACACAAAAAGGATATAGATGACATGAAAGACATTCATTATGCTTCGGTTGGAAGCCTTATGTATGCAATGTTGTGTCTGAGATCGGAGATCACCGTTGGCATGGTGGCAAGATATCAAATAACCCGAGGAAAGAACATTGGAGATTAAAAAATTCAAGTATGAAAAGAACTCGAGATAGAATGTTGGTTTATCGATCGGATAGTCTAATCCCCATCAGCTACGGACTCGGATTTCCAATCGGACTTAGATTGAAAATCTACCTCGAGTGTGTTTTGCATGGGGAGGAGCCATGACATGGAGAAGCGTTAAGCAGATTTACCATGGAAGAATATGTAGTTGTTTGCAAAGGCAATGAAAAAAGCGGTTTGGCTCAAGAACTTTCTAGTGGACTTAGATGTAGTTCGAATTTGCCAAAGACAATCATCATTTATTGTGACAATCCGGGAAGCGATTTGAAATTCAAAGGAACCAAGAGCCCACAAGGCGGCAAACACATTGAAAGGAAATACCATCTTAACGAGAAATCGTTAAGAGAGGAGATATAGAGGTGGCAAAGATCGCGTCGGGAAGACAAGATCCATTCACAAAAGTGCGCCTCGAGAATACATTCGAGAGACATGTGGAATGAATGGGTGTCAAGACCGTTGTTAATCTGCTTTGAGTATAAGTGGGGGATATTATTAGGTTCGTGCAGGTGACATTAGATGTCACGTATTAGAACTACACGAGACATGATGTAGTATACTTCCGACTTTGAGTATAAGTGGGAGATTGTTGGGATTATCTTTGGAAAGTATGCTTTTACTTTGTATAATCAATTTCGGTCTTATTTTTGAAATAAATTATTTATCACCGATGTTTTAAATATCATCGAATGTTACATATATTTCTTGCATAAATTGTTCAATAAAACGTGTTACATTGTAGTTAATTTAGTGATACCAAATCACGAAGATTAAATTTCAAGTCCCTTGTAACTAAAAAAAAAAAGGATTCACGACCTAGATGGAAATGAACAATCCATCGTGAAAGGTTGAAGTGTAAGGCTGGGATTGGCTTGTCTTAACCAAGAGATTACACTAGTGCATGTCCGATGCTGTTTTGAATAGATTCCAGGAGGACAAATTCTTGAAGCCCGAACTAGGAAGAATTAGACCTCGGTGGTTCGTTATTTCTTAATCTTAATCCCTTAAATAGGATCGCGTGTGGTTAGTAATTATTGCTTTGACTTATTACGGGTAGAGAATCAACGAGATTCAATACTTTATATCTTGGGCAATATTATTGGTCACACGCGATTGCTAAGATTTAATCTGAGAATCGTGTGTAAGAACGCTTTGTTCGATTTACCCCTTGGGAGGTTCATAAGTTTTATCATACCAAATCTTGCAAGTGGAACTAGTTTCCGGTATGGATAATAATGTTGAATCATTCCTGTTGGGATATTTTAGTTTTGATTAATTATGCCAAAACATTATCAACTTGTGTTTTTTGAAGCTAATTTGAGATAACAAGTTGAGGGGGGCGGAAGAACAAGTTGAGAGGGAACTCATGAAAACCGAAGATGATCGAGATCCCACGAAGGCGATCAAGATCGGATGAGAAGGATGAGTTTCGAGCTAAGCTGGCGTCTGTAAACCACAATGAGCGATAAAGATCAGAGCAACTAATTATATGATTTTTACGATGCAGATTTGCTCTCGTGCGATCGGATCAAGAGAGACTGATCCGATCAGTGAGCCGAATGATTTAAATCGAACCGATGAACGGTAAAATCAATTCGTGAAATCGGGCCGATGAACAAGTAAAAATCGATTCGATGAGCGGTGATTATGAATCGATGAACAAAGTGATTTCAAGAATCGATGAACAAATGATTTCAAAGATCGATGAATAGTGATTTCAAGACATTGTAAATCTCTGATCGATTTCAATGGACGGATCAAAGCGACTAGAATCGAAGCAATGAAAATGAATCCCATGAATGATCGGATCCGATTAGACACACAAAAGCGGTGATCAATAAGAAGATAACAACATATATGGATGTGTCATAAAACGTGGCAAAAAGAAAAAAAAGTGGAAGATTATTAGTATGGATTTGAATATTACTCTCCAGCGGTAATATTCAAATCCACACTATAAATACATTGCACTATCTTCAAAAAGAAGATAATGGAGGATCTCGCAAAGTGAAATTAAAAGCCAAATATTCAAGCAACTCCATTCAAGAACACAGAGAGCAGAAAAATACACATATATTCAAAAGTGTTCTACCCTAGATCTAAGCACAAATGCTATATCCTTTTAGAGAGATTTTCCCAACCTAAAGCATTGAGGCTTAAACAAATGTATGTGGGAAAATCTCACCCTAGTTGAAACCAAACAAACCTTACCCAAATCGGTTTGATAGGATAAGTTTGTAGGTGAGTGGGAACTCGATAAACATCTAAGCAATCCCGAAAGGGAGGGTCGGCAATCCCGTGAGGGAGATAAGTCCCGTTTGAGTGGGAACTCGATAAACATCTAAGCAATCGAAAGGAGGGTCGGCAATCCCGTGAGGGAGATAAGTCCCGTTTGAGTGTGAACTCGGTAAACATCTATCGGCAATCCGTGAGGGTGAGAGATTGGTTAAGTTGGTTTATTTGAAGGGAAGAGTGGATGTGGGACGAGTTGTCCGAACCACTATAAAATTGTGTGTTCTTCTTTGCTTTATGTTATTACTTGTCATATGCATTCGTTTATAAGCAAAACACACATCGTTCTTAAAAAAAAAAAAAAATTGAATTCACTCGCCCTCACCTTTGTTTTTATATTTTTCTTCCGCGTGCAAATGGGTTTTCAAAAGCAGGACCATCAATTGGTATCGGGCGGGTTGTTCAAAAGGGTTGTTTTTCAATGTGGATTTGAACCGATACCATCAATTCGTATCGAGCGGGGAGTTCAAACGCGTCACAACTTTTCAAAGTGACCACTGAATCGATCTTTTAAATCAAAAACCCGATCTCGTAAAGTGCATATATTTTAATGTTTTGGCGTCATTATCAAAAAGGGTGAAATTGTTGGGATATTTTAGTTTTGATTAATTATGTTAAAACATTATCAACTTGTGTTTTTGAAGCTAATTTGAGATAACAAGTTGAGGGGGAACGGAAGAACAAGTTGAGAGGAACTCACAGCCGAAGATGATCGAGATCGGGACGAAATGAGCGAAATGATCAAGATCGAGATGAGAAGGATGAGTTCGAGCTAAGGTTGTAAACCGACACGCAATGCGCTTTTCTAAATCGCTTTTTATTTGAAAGCGATTTTTAAGCAACTAATTCTTTGTAGGTTGATTTCGATGCAAAGCTTTTGCCTCATCTTGATCGGATCACCGGTCAGGGACTGAAGAAATCGATGAACAAAGGCGACGAAATCGAACCGATGAAGCGAAAAAAGGACCGATGAGCGGTAAAAGGACTGAATCGATGAACAAGTGATTTCATAGTGATGAGCGGTGAAAAAATAGATGAACCGAAATCTCTGGATCGATTTCGGACGGACGGATGGGACTAAATTCTAATCGGATCGATTAGACACACCGGTGATCAATAAGAAGATAACAACATATATGGATGTGTCATGTGGTGGAAGTAATTATTAGTATGGATTTGAATATTACTCTATTGGCGGTAATATTCAAATCCACACTATAAATACATTCCTTATCTTCAAAAAAAAGAGATAATGGAGGATCCGCAAAGTGAAATTAAAAGCCAAATATTCAAGCAACTCCATTCAAGAACACAGAGCAAGAAATACACACATATATTCAAAAGTGTTCTACCCTAGATCTAAGCACAAATGCTATATCCTAGTTTAGAGAGATTTTCCCAACCTTAGCATTGAGGCTAAACAAATGTAAGGGAAAATCTCACCCTAGTTGAAAACAAACAAACCTTACCCAAATGGGTTTGATAGGATAAGTTTGTAGGTGAGTGGGAACTTCGATAAACATCTAAGCAATCCGAAAGGGAGGGTCGCGGAGTGAGGGAGATAAGATTTAGTGGGAACTCGATAAACATCTAAGCAATCCCGAAAGGGAGGGTCGGCAATCCGTGAGGGAGATAAGTCCCGTTTAGTGTTTCGGTAAACATCTATCGGCAATGTTGGGTGATAAGTCCCGATTGGTTAAGTTGGTTTAGTTGGTGCCCCATGAAGGGAAAGTGGATGTAGGGACGAGTTGTCGAACCACTATAAAATTGTGTGTTCTTCTTGTTTTATGTTATTACTTGTCATATGCATTCGTTTATAAGCAAAAACACATCGTTCTTAAAAAAAAAAAAAAATTGAAATCACTGCTGCCTATTAAATCAAACGTTTTCTTCGCTTGCGTGCAAATGGGTTTTCAAAACGGGACCATCAATTCCTTTACCAAGGATAAAAGATATTAATTAATGGAAAGCTATTTCAGTGGCTTGAAATAATTAATGGGCTAGATAATCTTAAACACGGGAAATAATAACCGGGAGCCATATTAACTGTAATATGGGTTAAGATGGATAGTGCAATATTAATTATGTAGTGGGATTAATTAATATTTATGGGCTTGAATAATATTATGGCTCAATATTGATAATTCAAGATCCATTGGAAGGTTCAATCTTAATTCTCCTAAAGGCCACTCAAGTAGCCCAACATAAAGTCCAATAACTGAAAAATGTGTTTAAAAATAAAATAAATTTTTGTTGCCTATTTTTCCTATTTATTCGAAAATAATAAATAAAAGAGGGAGAAAGATTTTCTTTGAATTTTGTTATGGAATGAAGATATGTATTTTTGGAATACAAGATTATCTCATTAAATTCAAGAAATCTCCCACTTTGTTATTTATTGTGAGATTTTCGAAAATTTTGAATAAATAAAGGAAAGAAAGATTTTCTTGATTTTCTTGAAAAGATATTATGGAAGATATGTATTATTGCAATACAAGTATATCTCATAAATTCAAGAATATCCAAATCTTGGTTTCTTTTTCCTTAAAATTTCGAAATATACCATAACAAGAGAATGTGGGATTTTTATGGAATATTTTAATTATGGAGAAAAGAATATAGGAGATATATTCAAGATTTCTTGGAGATCAGGAAAAGATTTTTTCCTCCCTATTCCATGTGGAAAAATCGGCCACCACATCTCTATATATAGGGGATGAATGTTTCATTCTCAAGTACAATTCCATATGCTGAAAAAATTAGTAAATCCACAAAGGTGGTGCAACAAATTTTATTTTCCCTTTTGTTAATTGTTCGCGAGCTTCCTTCCACCGGATTGACGAGCAAGGACTAGGGAATACTTGGGAAGGCTTTTTGGTGTGTTTTTATCGACGAGACCATTGTCACTCCAAGAGGTTAGTTCACGTAAACCCGTAGCAATTCCGCATGCGTAGGATTTATGTGAACTGTTTATATGCATGATTTGTTGTTGAATTATTATTTGAATTAATATAAGATTAATTTATGCTAGTAATAATTGTTAGAATTAAATTTGTATTTAAATATTCATCCCGAATAGACCCGGGCAATTAATTCCCCATCACATGTATACAAATAAAGTACGACACAATAAAAAATTCAGTTCACAAAATGATCATAGCCTCACATACCCAACTACATCATGGGAATTTAGATTATTTGAAAAAAGTTTCATCAATATAATATTTTTGTGTGACTTTACTTGCAAAAATGTAATTGTCGCCACCTATTTCTTTAGATGGAAAAATATTCAATAAATTTAAGTGAATCAACTCGGCCACAAAAAATAAGTAATAACAGGCAAATGAGGATTTTCACATAAATCCTAATTTCTGCAGCAAATTATTCTCAAGTCTATACTGCGGCAAACAATTCTAAATGCTGAAATTTAAAAAGGATTAAGCTTCTTTACCAGAGCGGAACTCTATGGTAAAGGTTCTTAATCGTTTAATGAAAGACTTGGCTCGCATCTAGTGCAATTTCATCCGTCTGTTTTCTCGTCTCATATGCAGGGCAATTCTATCAACCTTAAACTCGTCACAAATTGGTAGAATAACCCCATCAAATCCAAAAGAAAACTCAACAAAGAGATGGATTAGCCATGAATAAAAAGGCAACGAAAAATTAATAGAACCATTCACTTAAAATAATAAGTGCTTTAGTATCATTCTTAACAGTATCACCTATGGTACACTGGTGCAATGATATACTAATAATTTCAGTTGCATTGGAAATTCAAATAATTTAAGCTAGCAGCATATATTCTCAACAAAAAAAGAGTAGCGCTTGGGCCCAAAACAAGGATTCCATTAATTCTTTTTTTTTTTTAAGCCCATCACTGAAACAAGAAATGAGATGGCCCTTCTTTGCAACCATATTCGGCGCTGCAATTTTCCAGAGAAGGGAAACAAAAGCATACAAGTTTCATATGCCCTAAACCTGATACTTTGTTACAATGTTACTAATCGAGAATCCAGAAGTAGATGCCGATAATTAGAGATTTTTTTTTCCTCGAAAACAGATATCACAAATTCATGAGTGAGCCCAAAACATATATATCAGATCTAGGAAATTGTAAATAAAGGAGAAGGGGAATACCGATGCTATAATTTCATCAATCATCAGCACCGCAATTTCCAATTAATTGAACAAAAAAATAAAGGAATTGAATGACTAACCAGTGCTTTGAGTTTTGACGGTTCATTACTATTAACCGGAAAAACAACTGCAAAATTCTGAATTCTGAAGGGTAGAGTATCTCGTGTTGATAACGTGTTGTAGGATATGCAGAAATAAACACAGATTTGATTACCCAGTTCGTCAGGAATGACTACATCTGGGGGCATACCAAGCCAGGAGGTTTTCACTATTCTTCTCGTACGGTTAATGCATCAGAAATCCCTTTATATATGATATAATCTAGGGTTACACAGAATATAACGGAATACCCAAATTATCCCTCCATCAGTTACTTCTTGATGAAGGCACATAAATGTATTTCCTTCAACAATATTTTTGTATTTTCTAAAGATTTAGAAATACATTTTATACATCTTGATATTTTTAAGAATATAGTTATTAAAAATGGCTTAGTTATTTCAAAACCTAAAATGGTTTTGTTCAAAACTAAAGTTAAATTCTTAGGTCATATAATTGAAAGAGGAAATATTATTCCTATTCAAAGAAGCATTGAATTCGGAAATAAATTTCCTGATATTATTAATGATAAAACTCATTTACAAAGATTTTTAGGAAGTCTTAATTATGTGTCTTCTTATATTAAAAATCTTTTTGAAGATTTAGCTATTTTATATGTTAGACTTAAAAAGAATCCATCTCCTTGGAATGATAATCATACTAAGGTTGTTATTAATATTAAAGAAAAGGTTAAGAACATTCCTTGTCTTGTGCTTGCAAATCCCTTATGGGAAAAATGTGTTGAAACTGATGTCTCAAATTTGGGGTATGGTGGTATATTAAAATAGATTAATCATGTTAATAATGTTGAATACATTATTAGATTTTACTCTGGTAAATGGAATAATACTCAAAAGAATTATTCTAGCGTTGCTAAAGAAATTTTAGCTATTGTCAAATGTGTCCTTAAATTTCAGGATGATTTATATAATCGGAAATTTAACGTTAAAATTAATTGTAAAACTGCTACTTTTATGCTCTTCAAAGATTTTGAACATAATGTTTCTAAACAAATGTTTGCCCAATGGCAATCTCATCTTGCTTATTTTGATTTTGATATTGTCTATAAGCAGGGGAAAGATAATCATCTTCCAGATTTTTTAACTCGTGAATTTATTTCTTCATGACAGAAATTAGTCACTCTGGAAGAAGTCCATATTCCTCTTATAGAGGAAGAGGAGGCAGAGGTCATCCTCCTATTATACAACATGGGAAGAAATCCCTTTTCAACTAGAACATTTCTGGTAGTGGCTCTTCTTCAAAAGGAGATAATGTTCAAAAGGAATTTCAAGAATTCCTCAGACAACGTGGTAAAAATATACCAGTAGAGGACAATTCCTCAAAGACTAATGACGAGGAATCATATTCTTCTGTTGCTAAAAAAGATTATAATTTATTTGATTCTCCTAAAAAAGAATTAATTCTTATCCTTGAGGATGAAGATGAGAAGTTCAAAGAGTCCCCATGGATTCTTATGGAAAAATATTTTCCAAATTCTAACTGGAATGTTGAGATCTATAAAACCAGAGGTTTTATGAGAATATTCTCATTAGTCTTGTAAGTGTTGATATTCAACACTTTCCTCCAAAGAGTAAAAATATAAATTACTCCAAATTTATTATTAAAAAGATTATTTGCATCCAAGAATGGGACACTTCGCCTTTTGCTGAAAAAAGTATGACTAATGAAGTCACCCACACGGTATTCCAATACAATTATTGAGATTACTTAGAAAGTTTTTATAAAACTTTATTCTATCAGAATGCTAAGCATTCTCACACTTGGTTGATAAAAATTTGTGAGAATATCAACAGGAATCAAATTCCTAACTGGCTTATTTCCTGGTGGGAAAATTTCGGTGCAATGGCAGATATTTTGCCTGAAGAAATTAAATCTCTATTGGAAGAATATTCTATTATTTCTTCTTCCTTAAAATCTCATAATACAAGTGGTAAAACTACTTGTATGTTTTTTGTTGATTCCGGAATCCCATGGTTTGGAAATGGAAACCAGAATTTGGTTATACTGAATATGATACACCATGTTTATGGAGAATCCATAAAACAAGATTCTGGAATAACTTAAATGTTATTACTCCTGACTCCAATGAGTCACCGTTGCAAGAAAATATTAAAAGGATTAAATCCAAAATTGATGACTACAGGAAAAAATCTGATGAAAAGAGTTCAAATACTCTTTCATCATTTTCAGAATACTCTAAGAAGTATCTGGGAATACTTCCAAAAGAAAAAAGTATGGATCTTTATAAGGACCATATTAAAAATGATTTATTCAAAAATGTTGATTTTTCTGATTCAAAATCAGATACTTCTATGATTTCTGGTTCTGACCTTCAGGATGCTCAGGATCCAAATGATGATTACCAAGACTTTTCTATTCAAGAAAGTTTTGACCAATTGAAGAATTCTCTTAAAAGAGAAGATAAAAGAAAAAAAGTGCTAATGGATGACTGTGAATTTAATGAAAATAACCATGAAATCTGAGAGAAAAATTATCTTAAGCTTCTTAAAAAGAAAATTAAAATACTTGAAATATCTATTCCTGATTTGAAAAAGATAGGTTATAGACATGAAAAAGAAGAAATGATGCATTATCCTCATTCGTTAGAAGGTTTTAAGAAGACTCTAAGACTTCTGAAGAAACAAACTTCTTTGATGGCGATCTAAAGAAAATTTGGACTTAGCGTATTTGCAAGATACAACTACAATAATCAACAAAATTAAATGTCATCATTGCTTACATCGGCAGACCAAGTACTTTTTACTATTCACCTTTATTTTATTTTTGAGTTTGAAGTCCGGGATTGATGTCCGGCTCTTTCTGCTCTATACATAGTTTTATTTTTCATTTTGAGAGGCACGCTCGAGTTTAGACTCGCCCCCTCTTTCTCTCTCTCTAAATCCCTCTCTAGTGTGCAACCTTGTAACTTTGTAATATTATTATTCATAAACTCGTTTATGATTGTGGTTCTTTAAGGTATATTGTAATTTAAATTATGTATTTATATATTTATTTTATGTTGATCGTCGTCTTAATGGTCGATTAGATTATATATATATATATATATATATATATATTTATCAGAATATAACGTCGATTAATTCCACCAAACCCCTCTCTTGCCAAATGATGCAGAAGCGTGAAACAAAACACGAGATATGATGATAAACGATGAAGAAATAAACACCTTGATACTTCATATATAGGTGTTATTTCATCAATCGGAAGAACTCTGAATTTTATTTCTTAATCAAATGATGTCTGCATTTTTAGGGAAGTGTGACCTCATAAGTACAAAGTTTGAAAACACTTTAAAGCCCATAAATAATCAGTGCAGTAAATTTTTTTTTTCGAAGAAAAACCAAAATTACAAGCATGACGAACAAAAATCAAGAAGGTCATCCACAAAGATCGGAGGCTCGTCCCAATAATGAGGACTCTCGAAGAGATGAGAAGCCCTAGCTAAAGAATGTGCCGTTGAATTGGCATTCCGACTGACCCACTCCACAGAAAAATGAGGGAGCGAAGAGAGTAGCGTCTTCCCTATTGTGATATAATCACCAAATGGAGTAACATTGGACTCTGAAGAATGGTACGCATCCTTAACCCATTTGGCATCAGTCTCAATAGTAACTCTGGTTATGCCCATTGAAGCACCCCAACGAATAGCTTCGAGCACTCCCCACCTCTCCTTCGTCAACCCGCAGAAACCCTTCCTTCACCAAGGTACAGGCTGCCACAAAACTACCATCTGAAGCTCTCATCACCATACCTATTCCGGACCTCAGCTCATCCGTAAAGAACCCCACATCAACATTGATTTTAAAGCAACTTGTTGGTGGAACATGCCACTTATCACAGCTGTGTAACTTCTCTTGATCTGCAATACGAAACCGGACAGACCGTCACTCCTCCACAGCCGACCGAGCAAGATGAACAATCTGTGCTGAGGTTGATGCATTTCCATCCCAGAGATTATGGTTCCTGTTACGCCAGATGGCCCAAGTCGTGGCCATCATCTTCCCAACATCCTCAACATCAAATTCCTGAACTATATGCATGAACAGATCTGTGTGGTTATCAAACTCAAAGCAAAGCACATCCACACGGGTCCATAACCCAGAAATTTGCCAACAAGCACGAGCAAAATTACAATCAACGAACAAATGCCAAATAGACTCTACCATCCCAGCACAACCACAAACAGGGCATAGATTACCCACACCTGGATACCACTTGCCAATTTTTGAACGAACCGCAAGGAATCCCTTACATAAACGCCAAAAAAAATGATGATATACGGGGTGGGACCTTAAACTTCCATATTTTCGACCACCTAGACTCAACAATCTCCCACCTATCGTCAATGATTTTGCAAGCTAAATGATAAGCAGAATTTACTGAGTACATACCATTAGCCGTGAAGTGCCAAATCTGAGTATCATCCACATCATTAGACACCAGTGTTGTTTGGAGAATTCTCATGCGATCACGATCAGAAAAAACCTCATCAATCACTTCCATATCCCATGTTCTTGTACCAGGGACAAAGAAATCATGAACCAACATATCATCAAATGTAGTAACAGGTGGGGTCGAAATGAAAAAAGAACGGTCGTCATCTAACCAACCATCTCGCCATAAGTACACTGAGTCACCTTTACCAATTTTCCAACGAGTGCCCCTTCTCATCAACTCTCGAGCTTCATGCACACTCCGCCATGTATAACTAGGATTATTTCCAAACTGAGAGTTAAGGAAATCAGTTGACGGAAAGTACTTAGCCTTCAAGATTCGACAAACAAGAGAATTCGGGAATTTTTGCAATCTCCACCAAAATTTACCCAACATAGCCACATTAAACAAATGGAGATTCGAAAACCCATCCAACCCTCACTTTTGTGTTCACACAATTTCTCCCATTTTTCCCACTTCACCCCCTTCTTCGGATTCGACCCGTTCCCCCACCAGAAAGAATTCAACATTTTGTGTAAATCGGCAAGCAGAGTCGAAGGTAATAAGAACGTACTCATACAAAAAGTTGGTATCGCTTGGGCTGCTGCTTTTATCAAAACCTCTTTTCCAGCCTTCGATAACTTCTTGTTGCACCAATGTTGCAATTTGGACCACAACCTCTCTCGAACATAGCTGAAAATAGAAGTTTTATCTCGGCCTATAAGGGATGGCAATCCCAAATATCGACCTGTATTGAGAGGAGAAGAAACCCCCAGAATTTCTTTAAGCTCTTCACGTACCTCCATTTGAATATTGGCACTAAAGAAAACCCCGGATTTTGCATAGTTAAATGCCTGTCCAGAAGCACGTTCGTAGAGATTTAGAGTATTCTTCATCACAATACATTCCTCCTGAGTCCCCTCACAGAATAATAAGCTATCATCTGCAAATAGGAGATGAGAAATAGAGGGTGCCCTTCTACTAACACGACACCCATGAAGTTGACCCCGACGATTTTCCCTCCTCAATAAACTGGAAAGCCCTTCAGCGCATAAGATGAAAAGATACGGTGATAGAGGATCACCTTGGCGAAGCCCACGTTCTGGCATAATGGGGCCCACAATTTTCCCTTTAACAGAAAAAGAATATGTGACTGTCTGAACACAGAGTTGCATCCACCTAACCCACTTATCTTGAAATCCCATACGTCTTAGGATATTATCTAGGAACCTCCAATCCACCCTGTCGTAGGCCTTCGATATATCGATTTTTAGTGCCACATTGCCCCGTCCACCACGCCTTCGATTCTTCATTGAATGGATTGTCTCGAAGACTATCAAGATATTATCTTGAATGAGACGACCACTAATGAAAACAGATTGAGACTCATTCACTATCTCCGGGAGAACTTTCTTTAACCTGTTACATAAGACTTTGGAAATGATCTTATATATAACATTACACAGGGAAATAGGCCTCAAATCCCGAACCGACTTCGGATTGTCACACTTCGGAATTAACACAACTGTAGTATTGTTCAATTGTTCTGGAAAAGAACCAGATTCCAACCACTTAATGCACGAGCGTGTAATATCCGGACCGACAACATGCCAGAACTTTTTATAAAATCCCAGGTTGAAACCATCCGACCCGGGGGGATTTATCATTATGCATTTGCGAAACCGCAATCCGGAATTCCTTGGCATCAAACTCCTCCAAAATCATATCGTTATCCTCTTCCGTGATTGATTGCCGAACCGAATCAATAACAGAATCAATCTCTCAAACTTTCTGAAGCAGTGAACAGATTAGCAAAATAGGACAGTACAATGGTCTCCATCCCATCTTGCGTATCAATCCATTCGTCACAATAATTGAACAAACCACTGATAGTATTACGTTTCTTTTGTGTCGAAGACATCTGGTGGAAGAATTTAGTATTTAAGTCCCCTCCCAATAACCAACTAGCCTTTGACCTTTGTCGCCAATGTAGTTCTTCTTTAACTAGGAGATTGGCAAGTGACCGTTTAGCCAGATACAATCTTTCACCCTTATTAGGGCCTCCATGGGTAAGGATGTGATGGATTTCAGCCTCCAATTCTTGTTTGTTACGTAACCAAGCTGTATTAACATGTTTTCCCCAATCAGACAAAACCTCCGATGTAGCTTTCAACTATTGCATTAGCCCAAAATCATGGAATCCCCTCCAGCTTCTAGAGACAACATTCTCAATATCAGGCTCCTCAAGCCATTTATTTTCAAACCGAAAAGGCCTCCGAATTGGAATAAACACTCTAGGCGAGGTTTCCAACTTTATAGGGGTATGGTCAGAAATTGGCGCTGTCATATTAAGAAGTTTGTCATTTGGAAATTTCGAATGCCAATCTGGATTTCCCATGGCCCTATCCAATCTTTCCTCAACAAAGTTATTAGAATTTCTCCCACGATACCAAGTAAATTGGTGACCCATGAGCCTCACATCCGACACATTACAATCCAACACTGGTAGAGCCAGTTAGGGTGTGGAGCACCCCCACTCTTGTCACATTCAGATAACAGGTCGTTAAAATCACCCAGAATTAACCAAGGCAAGTTATTCACACTGGCAAGATGGCGAAGAAGCTGCCACGACTGCCTTCTTCTCACTCTCTCCGGAAACCCATAAAAACCAGTAAGTCTCCAATTCCCCTCACTATCATCAATACTAACATCAATATGATTTTGAGAAAAACTCAATAAATTACACGACACAGAGTTCATCCAAAATAAACAAAGACCCCCACTAAGCCCAACACAATTAACGGGGAAAGCGCAGTCATAACCCAAACACACTCTTATTTGTTCTATTTTATTAGCGTGAGAGATAGTCTCACAAAGGAACAATACATCAGGCCTTTGAGCTATATCAGTGCAGTAAATGAAAATAATAAAAAGAACTAAATTTCTTCGCTATATTATACTCCCTCCATCCCGGGATAATGTGCACCCCTATCCGGGCACATAAACTAAGAAAACTTGATTTATTGATATTATTTAAATCAATTATAATGATATTGTGAGAGTGTAAGTTTTGAGCGTTTTGCCATTTTAGGAAATGTGCACGTTATTATGGGACGGGACCAAAAAGAAAATTGTGCACGTTATTGCGGGACGGAGGGAGTATATTTCTTAAAAATAAAAACTTGTGTGAACTTGTGTTTATTGTGAACTCGATTTTCTTATTATCATTGTTATGTATAAAAACTATTACTGTTATGTATAAAAATTATTACTGTCATGTACAAAAACCAGTGTTGTCAGAACCGGACCGGACCGGCCGGTTCAACCGGTTTAACCGTGAGCCGGTCCAATTACACCCCATAAACCATTTTTATGGTCGAACTGGTCAAACCGCTTCCTTTTTTTTTTTTTTTTTTTTTTAATCGGTCCAGATCCAAGATGTGTGAAGATAAAAAGTGAAGAAAGAATCGATGCTGAAGAACCCAGATAAACAAGAAGAACACAAAACCCAGATAAACAACAAGAACACAAATTGAATAGGATGAGATATAAATAACACTCCTGCCACACAACAAAAATGGAGATCAATTAAAAATACATTGAGAAAAAATTAAGAACTAGGCTCTGCTTAAATGCAATTTACAGAATGAACTCTATAAATTGCTTAAGAATTTCTAATTTCAAATTTTGACAGTGTGAGAGCGTAAATTGAATACTTGGGTTTGGAACGAAGGATTTTAGAAATGGAGAACGTTAAAGGAGATAGAAATTACCACCGTTGTTTATGAGTTCTGGTGGTGGTCAATCAAAGGAGAATATGAATAGTAAGACGCGCAGAGATGATGTTAGGGAGATAAGTTTTCTTATGTGTGTAAAAGTAGATCTATAAGATGGGTTTGGGATTGGGTTATGAATGATAAAAGGAATATAAATTAAATTTAAAAGACTTTTGAATTTAAAATAAAAACTATGTTAAATAAATAAATAATTAAATGTATATTTATTTTATAAAATTATTTTAACGGTTGGACCGCCGGTTCAACCGATCCAACCGGTTGAACCGCCAACCTTGATCACTAGTTCGATTATGAAAACACTGACAAAAACTATCACTGTTTAAAAATAATTTATTTTTTAAACAATGAAAGTTTTTATGCATAACAATAATAACTTTAACACATAACAGTGATAGAGTTCATGTATAGACCTGATTCACAGAAGTGTCACTCTTTTTTAAATGAATGATTTTGACAAATCCTGTGTAACACAATATTAATGTATAACACAATATTCATTGTTTCATTTTTTATTTTTAATAAATAAATATTTATATTGTCCGAAATAATAAAAAAAATTATTTTTCAAATACACTAATTTTCACTCTTTTCTTAAAACATGAAAAAAAAAAAGAAAAAAAAAAGAGCCCAAAAAACATGTAGAAACCAATATGGAACCAAAACGAAGTCAAAGCCCATTAAAATATATGGCCCAGATGAAACAATAAACTCTAAGCCCAATGGCGTGTATATACATACATTTAAATATATTCTTTAAAGTCCTAGGGTTTATGTAATTTCAGTTCAGGGGGCAAGCAATTTTTTCTTCTTCAACAACATCAAAGCTTTCCCGAAGCTCCCACGAAAATGGTACAGTCTCTATATCTATGAACATGAATGCTCGTTTACGCCTCTTGTCTCTCCGACTTCGAGTTGATTTGCGGATATTTCCCTTTTCTTGTAATTATTATAGTGCAATGGTAAACAATATACTTCCCAATTTTCATTTTCGCTGCTGTAATTGGGAGTTTATTTTCCTGTTTCGAGAATTAATTTCATTTATGTGATTTCAAGCTAGATGTCTGGGTTTAGATTTTGTTGCGTTGATGGTTTATGTTTGTTTCTAACTGTTTATGGTAGAGTGCCAGTTCAATGTTTACAGGCTATTTACTGAAAGAGATGGTGTTGAACTCTAGTTCCTGTATTTGCTTTCTTGGTGTCTTTGATATGTAGCTAATGTTCAGTCACAAGTCATTAATTGGATAAACATAACTGATATTCCGGAATTATGTTTCATAGATGGAGGGGGGAGGGGAAAATATATCGTTTTGTGTACAGTTTTGTGAGCAATATTCCTATAATTGTAAATTGAAAAGAAAAAAAGCTGGATTAGTTGTCAAGTGCAGTGGAAACTTGCCTTACTATGTTAGTTGTTATAATGTTTTGGTTATCTGGGCGACTGGGGGTCATGGAGTACAAGAATGGGATTTATAATTATTTTAATCAACTGAACGGAGTGTGAGATTAATGGTGCCATAATTATGAGGAAATGCTAACTTCTTCTGGAGCTTTGTTCATGAAGTTCTTGATACCCGCTAAAGCTTCTTCCTTCACCCTTTTTTATAAGTGATGCCACTAGGATAAGTAATTTTTTTTTTTCAAAATTTGGAGTTAAGTGGCAATAGAACTTTCTTGAATTGGGTAATGGTTTATGTTTTTTAGCATGGTGATATCAGGAGAACCTCATTAAAGAGAAATTAAACAATGTTTGCTCAGTTTGGACCGGGCTTATTTTTTATACTAATTTTGTACAACTCATACATATTTGGTAAAGATTCAAATCAAATGTTTCTTGGGATATGCATTTCACATGTGTTTGCTCAATCTTCCATTATCAGTCAGTCATTATATATATCAAATTATTTTTTGTAAGAGGCCGTTTGTTATGCGAGAAAAGAAAGGAAAAGAGGGGAAAAAAGAAATCATATCCCACCTTTTCAAGTGTTTGGTATGTTTGATGGCTTTTCCCCTTGGCCCGAAGGCCCGCATTTTCTTTTCTCATTTTTACATGATTATGGATCCCACCTCCTAGGTGGTATTTCTAATACCAAATATTATTCATTGTTGTTAATTGACATAAATGACCCTATTTTAATTCATTGTTGGTAAAAATATATATGTAATAAGGGATATAATAGTAAAATTAATATTTATCAAATGAATTCTCATGTCTTTATCAATCTTAACAAACAGTTGAAGTAAAATAAATCATGATTTGAATACATCATAACAAACACTTAAAAAAGTCAAATATATCATATAGGTAAGTAAAATGTATCACATGATTTCATATCTTTTCATATCCTATACCACGTAACAAACGGGCTCTAATGGTTTAAAATACACCACAGGCCTCTGCTAAGCCTAAAGTGGGAAAGATAGCTGCTGCTGCTGGAGAAGATGAGGGCATAGATCCTGCGGTAAATCTAATGCATCTATACCTTGTCTTATGGAGTAGTAATCTTTATATAAAAATAAATTAGTTTCCTTTCTTTTCTTGTTAAACATTGTTTATGGTTGTAAACAATTTTTTCTTTCCTGAAAGATACTCCCTAGATTGGTTCATGGAATACGAACTTTTTCTATGCAGAAATATCGTGAAAATAGGTTAGGAGCTCTTGCTTCTCAGAAGACAGCAGGGATTAATCCCTATCCCCACAAATTTGAAACTAATATGAGTATCCCTGAGTATGTAAAGAAATATGAAAGTTTAAATAGTGGGGATCATCTTGAAGACGTCGAAGCAAGAATAGCTGGTAAAAGAGATTATATATGTGATTTATGTAGTCATATTAATGAATTATTGCCGTGCTAATGTTGTGGATATTTGTTTCGCAAGGTCGCCTTATGAACAAACGTTCCTCATCATTAAAGCTATTCTTTTATGATCTAAATGGAGGTGGTGCTAAGGTTCAAGTTATGGCTGATGCTAGGTAATTGCCTCTCTAGCTCTTTTGCCTAGAAGCTTGAGCGATGGTATACTTGTAGCATTGACCTTTATGTTGAAGTTTGAACTCTGGGATCTGTTTCATGCCTTAATTTAATATTCTAATGTAACATCTTCATATGATCTAGTCAAGCAGAAACTTTTTCTTTCCGATTAAAATCTTCATTTCTCAATTCACAAGTTACAACTTATATAATAAGCTATTATTACTCTCTTGATTACATCAAAGTATCTTGATTTCACAAGTAATGGCGGCACTCTAGAGCTTGACTATTTTTATTGTCCAATGCTGCAACAAATGATCCTTGTGACTGGTAAAATTCCTGGTGTGGGATCTCAACCGCCCCCACCTCCAAGCAGTTTTATCCCTTGTAACTGCATTTCTTAAAATAGTTTTTGATTTGTTTATTTTGTAGAAAGACTGACCATAATTAAATTCCTCGACAATTGTTTAAATATTTTCATATCATGTCATGCAGAATCTTGGTTTATTACATGAAACTTACACCTCATGTTTTAGATACAAATCTTTTAGTGGTAAAGAAGAAAAAAGAATGAAGAATTTTTGTCGTCTATGTTTCCCGTTCTCTACATAAAAAATTATGCCAATTAAGGTATGTTTATGCTGGACTGATCGACTCTGATTGCTATTTATTTTGGCAAATACTTCTATGCACCAGTTGCACCGTGCAATTTCAAGTGCATTTTTAAATGATATTAGTTGTTTTCATTGAACAGTATAATAGCTTGCATTGAACAGTATTATTTGTGTACCAGTTGCACAGTGCAACTGGTGCAACCAAGTGTTACTCATATATTTGAAGCTAGTTATGTTAAGAACATGTACCTTGAATTTGATCACCACATGAGCTGCTCTAGCGCTTGCAAGTTGCTAGGCTTTGTACCCTGGATCTTAGGTATCCTGTGTTTGCTTTTTCTCACTTTGGAACCTATTATGGGTTTTTGTAGGAAATCAGATTTGGATGGAGAAGAGTTTGCTCGATTTCATTCTTCAGTCAAGCGTGGAGATATAGTTGGCATCGTTGGTTTCCCAGGTCTGTGACACTTTATATTATTAGTAATTAGTAATTATAATGAAAGATCACAATGCCACCAAAATGTCAACACACATTTCATAATAATTTCAATCTTATGCTTCCAGGATCTCAGAGTATCCTTTAGTTTGGAGGGACTTACTTTGGTCTTTGTTGTTTTGTAGGCAAAAGTAAGAGGGGAGAGCTGAGTATTTTCCCTAAAACATTTATAGTCCTGTCTCACTGTCTACATATGATGCCCCGGCCAAAACTTGGTCCAGGTTCTGATAATGTAAGGTGACTTTGACTTTTGATTATGATGTATTGCTAGTTTTTGTTTTCTAACATCGTAGTACTTTCAACAGAGTACTGATGTCTGGGTCCCAGGTTATACTAGAAATCCCGAGAATTACATATTGAAGGATCAGGTACTAAACTTCTCTCTCTGCTGTAACTTATCCATTAAAGTCCAGTGTATGTAACGTTGAGATAATAATATCACAGACCGTCCCGTAACTTTTGCCATGCCCAATTGTAGTTGTGTACTCTGTTACTTTTTCAATTTGGGTCCTGTTGTGGTCCTTTTGGATTAGACTTGGAAATTGTAAAAACACGCGGGACTATAATTGGACACAAAAGATGACCAAAAATGAAAAACCAAATCACACATGACCAAAATTTAAGTCCTGTGTGTTTTTGCATTCTTCAGTTTGCTCCAGAAAGAACAAAATGGACACCAAAAGCACAAAAAGTAGACACGGTATAATTTACAGGACGATTCTTGATATTCACTCGTAATGTGGAGATAATATTACAGATTGTACTGTAATGTTTTCCGTGACCAAATTGACACCAGAAGGACCAAAATTGTAGGACTACAATTGGACGCAACTAAAGTTACAGGACGACATATGATACTATCTCATCCAATGTGCGTACTTTTTTGTGCGCGTGTTTGTATGCATGCTTATTACAACTCTCTTCTTCAACTTACCCATATCTGTTGTTTTGCATCCTAATAATATATTATCTAGGAAACCCGATATCGACAACGCTACTTGGATCTGATGTTGAATGTGGAGGTTCGAGAAATTTTTAGGACCAGGTCAAGAATTATTTCATATATCAGACGTTTTCTTGATGAGCGAGATTTCTTGGAGGTGAGTTCAATGGTGCAGTCTAAAATATGTTCTTTTAGAACCTATATCTCATGCTTGTAATAGTTTCTTTAGGAACGTAACTATGTGGGTTGCAGTTATAGAACAATATATGTTTACCGGCTGGCAAATTTGGGCCTGTAAATTTTAATTTTCCCACATGTAGGTTGATTTGGGGTGTTTCTGACTGGCAAATTTAGGCCATTATATTTTATTTTTTTGAACCTTTAGGCCAGACATGTGAGCAAACATGTAACATTTTAGCCCAAATTGTGGTGTTTTGGGCCTACTTGAAAGTTTAAATATAATAGTAGCCTACAATAGCTACCCCCTAGTTACGTGCCTAAAAGAATACTCCCCCACGTGCTTGCCTTCAAATTTCTTGTTCTGAATTTTGATTTTCTTCCTTTTAAGGTTGAAACTCCCATGATGAACATGATTGCTGGTGGAGCTGCTGCAAAGCCATTCGTCACCCACCACAATGATCTTAATATGAGACTTTTCATGCGTATTGCACCTGAATTGTATCTCAAGGAACTAGTTGTTGGTGGTTTAGACCGTGTTTATGAAATTGGGAAACAGTTTAGGAATGAAGGAATTGACTTAACACATAACCCAGAGTTCACTACATGTGAGTTCTACATGGCTTTCGCCGATTACAATGATTTGATGCAGCTAACTGAAGACATGCTCAGTGGTAGGTTTCTAAACCTGTATGTTAGCTGATGAGGAAAAGTGTTATTAGAATCCTTGTTTTAAAAGATAAATACTCTTTTGTTAGGAATGGTCAAGGAACTCACAGGTGGCTATAAAATTAAATACCATGCCAACGGTTTGGACAAAGATCTTATTGAGATTGACTTTACTCCTCCTTTCAGGTATGTGATTTCGTAAAGTTAATTTCAGTATATGTGTCCTATAATGGGCTTGATCTAATATAAATCACTTATCTTTCTACTTTATCAATTCTAGTTCTAGGATGTCCAATTTCAGTCCTAATCATAAGCGATTTTCGGTCAATTTTGAATTTACCCTAGGACTAAATTTGTTGAAGTAGAAAGATGAATGATGTTACTTGATCCACCCCAAAATTACAGGACGTAAAACTGATACTATTTGGTTTGACAACAGCAAACAAGATCTCACATCTCTTTTTTGTTTTCAGGCGGATTGATATGATAGATGAGTTGGAGAAGATAGCAAATTTGAATATTCCTAAAGACCTCTCGAGCAATGAAGCCAATAAGTACCTCGTCAATGCATGTTTGAAGTTTGATATTAAATGCCCGCCTCCTCAAACTACTACTAGATTGTTGGACAAAGTAAAATAAAACTTTATTATCTTCTATTTGTTTTTGTATCATCTGTTGTTCCCATCTGATTTTTAGCTGTTGTGTTTCCTCTGATTATGATTTCAGCTTGTTGGACATTTTCTCGAGGAGACATGTACAAACCCTGCCTTCATTATCAACCATCCAGAAATAATGAGTCCTTTAGCAAAATGGCATAGGTCAAAGCCAGGCCTAACCGAACGGTTTGAGTTGTTTGTCAACAAGCACGAGGTATGCATTTTCATGATATTTGTTTATACATTTTTCAATTTCGGTAAAAACATCGAAAAGACCAAATTTAAAACATAGCAAGATACAAGACTAAAATTGGACACGGCTTAAGTTGCTGGGTGATTCTTGATATTAACTTGTTTTTACTGTATCTACTAATGCTTGGCAATTTTCTTTACTTGGCAGGTTTGCAATGCTTACACAGAGTTGAATGATCCCATTGTTCAACGCCAGCGTTTTGCTGACCAACTCAAGGTATATTTGTAATGAAGTAGAGTTTATTGATCTGTCTAAAGTCAACAATTAGGTTGTAATTCATTTAATTAGTTTATGTGCTTAAGATAATTTTGCTTTGAATGAGAACTAGGATCGACAATCGGGTGATGATGAAGCTATGGCTTTGGATGAAACATTCTGTACTGCTCTAGAATATGGATTACCTCCCACTGGTGGTTGGGGACTGGGTATTGATCGATTTGCAATGTTGTTGACTGATTCACAGAACATAAAGGTACATATTTCATTCACTTCATTTTCAACTCTGCGTCTAATAAATCGTTTAGACATTTTTCATGGCTGGCCTTGCTAAGGTTGTATATGGAGAGAGTCTAATCAATTTAAATCTCCTTTTGTTTTTTGTACAGGAAGTTCTGCTTTTCCCTGCAATGAAACCTCAAGATGAACCTTCAAGCAAGGAAAGGTACAAAATCTCTAATCCTCAATTTTTACAGTCTTTCTGTTGTGTCATTTGTTATTCTCCACTATGGTTTAACAAGAAATATAGACTGATGTTGGAATCCACTTTGCGCTCTATATATTATATAATACTCCTGAATGTAAATTCGAACTTTGAATTGAATGCAAGTCCATAGCATGAGTTGACAATATTTTTTGTGTAATTCTTGTCAGCAACAAGAACAATAAGGTTCAACCTCCATCTGAAGGTACACAATTTAACGCCTTCTAGACAAACTCGTGTTTTTCTTACCCCTTTTCTCTCAACTCTCATATTTGCTCGTTTTTAATTTCGATTGAAGAATCCATCTATTTATTTAGTTGACAATATGTGTGCTTGCAGAGCTTGAGAAGGCGACATTGTTGTAAGGATTCTCTGAGTCACTGTATAGAGAAGAAAGAAACTCACAAAGGAAAAGATATGCCCTATTTATTACAAACTATATTTTGTCTGTCACGATCTCGTTCTATTTCAAGGTCATCTTCTATGAACCGTGACTGTGCATCAGGCACTGGTAGCTTTGCCAGAGTCGTATGGTTTTACAGATTTTGTATGAAGAGGCATTAAATACTTATGTAACATTTTTCTTTATATATTTAACTGAAGCAGGACATTGCAATAGTTAAAAACCCAGCGTTGTCTATTTATTTTTATTAAGGGATTAATTTTTTTGCTGCCCAATAACTTTGAGTCGGTTTGAAATAAGCCCTGTACATACCAGATTTTGATATCTTCTCTGTATGTTACCACTTTTTTTTAATTTAACCCTCAAATTCGGTCAAACAGGTCAGTCAACCGGTAATAGTACACGTGGCATTTAATTTTCAGTTTTTCTTTATTTTTTTACCGTCACGTGTGTATTTTCTATTTTAATTACTAATCTTTTTTTATTCAGTAATTGTAAATGGGTTTAGGGTTGGGTCGGGTTTTACGGATTCGGGTCGACTTAAATTTTTTTTTGGGAAATTGGATCCGCAACTATAAAAAAGGCACCCACCAAACTCTCAAACTCCTATCAATACTCCAACTATACATCAAGAATCCACCACCAACTCTCACATTTGAAGGCTGCAAACACCTCACAGGCCCTTTAACCACCACATGGCTAACCAAACCCCCATTCATTTCCCTCTTTCAAACACAAATACTCTTATTAGCTGAACCACTGAACAAGAAAACCCCCTTCAAACACAGCCGACATCTTATGAGCTCTAACACGCCCTCCCAACGCTCCAAATCCCACCCCACCACGGAATGGCGAATTCGCACATGGGCCCACCTTCCCTCATCGTCGTCCTTCCTGGGAGCGGATCCTCTCTTGTTGGAGTTTCTCTCAATTTCCTCCATTAACTCTTTTCACTCCTTTCACGCCCCCCTATCTAAGTTGCAATATGGAACAAAAAACAAGGGGAAGATAGTAAATCCCAGCAGAACTTAATTCCTGGCTCTCACTAGATGAAACAATAACAGGGGAAAATATGAAACAAAATTTATAGTGGCTTTGAGAAGCAGAGTACACGACCCTGCTTCTTGCAACAATGCTGTTGATTGCAACATCGTGGGCTTTGATCGACTCTAAGCACTTGAAATCGGGCTGCTGCCACCCGAATTTGGTGAATTGCTTCAAATCGGGTTGCTGCCACACGATTATGTCTTTCCCCTGAGATGCGCTGAGGATGAATTCGCCGGATAGGGCTATGCAGGAGACCGACCCGATGTGGCCCGACAGGACCGCCAAGGGTTTGTACGATTTAGGGATTGGTAATTTGGGGGTTTTGAAATTGGTGCTCAGAACGGCGTCGTACCGGAAGGAATTTGTTGGGTTTCGTCTGTATCGCTGCTGGTGGTGCTGGGAGTGGACCTTGATGACAGCAATGGAGTCGAGAGTGTGGAATTGTTGGCCGATTGAAGCATTTTGTGTTGATCGAGTGGGTGGGATTTCTGTTTCTGTTTCTTTTTTTCAAGAAAACAGGCGATGAATTGGGAAAGGGGTTCAAGAATTTGGATGAATTGAATGATGAAGAGCTTGCTCCCATCAAAATGAGGAAGAAACGAGGGGTTTAGGGTTTTTTATAGTTGGGTCGGTTTAAACCCATATCCAATTAAATAAAAAAAATTTAAGTCAACCCGAATCCGTAAAACCCGGTTATGCTATTAAATTAAAAAAAATTGAGTGGACCCGACCCGTTAAACCCGACCCGAAACCGGATACCCTATTACCCTTATTTATTAAAAATAAATTAATAATTGAAAATATAAAATACACACGTGGCGGCAAAAAAATAAATGAAAATTGAAAATTAAATGTCACGTGTACTATTACAGGTTGACTGACTTGTTTGATCGGTTTTGATGGTTAAATTCAAAAAAAGTGGTAACATACAAGGAAGATATCAAAATCCCAGATGCAATCGCTTATTTCAAAACCTGGCCCAAAAGTTATTCGAAAAAATTTAATCATTTATATTAATTGCAAGTGTTCAAACTTCAGATGTTAAAATGTATAGTGGAACCTGAAAATGGAAGAGAGTATCGGACAAGTTTGCAAACTGGAATTTGATAAGTAATATGAGCATAGTGTTAAGAGAGTTTCAGAATAGAGTTAATGTTGATATCATGATCTGTTAAATTTTCTCATTTGTCTGGAATTGAGAGTTAATGTGCATGTTATAAGGTTCAATGACAAATAATATTGTATGTATGTCTTGTTTCATTGGGTCCAAACTAGGGTTGTAAACGAGCCGAGTCGAGTAGTGTTGAAGTCGACTAGATTAAAACACTCGAAGTTTGAAACTCGACTCGAACTCGGTCGAGCCTAATCTTTTAAGCTCGAGCTCGACTCGAGAAGAAACTCGATATACTCGAACTCGGCTCGAGCTCGATTACCTATATATTTTTATAAAATTAAATATAAATATATTATTAGAATATAAATATGTATATTTAGTAAAATTAATGGCAGAAACTCGATATACTCGAACTCGGCTCAAGCTCGACTCGATTACCTATATAATAATTTTATAAAATTAAATAAATATATTATTAAAATATAAATATATATATAGTAAAATTAATGGCATAATAGTAATTACTGTGCAAGCTCGATTAGGCTCGCGAGCCTCTCGAGCTAAGTATTTATGAGCTCGAACTCGAATTCGATAGCTACTCGAATAGCTCGAACTCGACTCGACTCGACTCGACTCGATTATGATCGAGTCTATTCCGAGCTTTTTACGAGTCAAGCACGAGTAGCTCGCTAGCCGGCTCGACTCACTTACACCCTTAGTCCAAACAAACCCTATTTATACTTTCTTTTGGGGGTCTCAGATCGAAATTTGTATTTTTATAGAGATTTAAAAATGAATAGGTCTTGCATTGAATCATGAGATTGTTTCATCGTAAAACCGTCTTACACAAGTTTTTACCTTTAAATTTGCAGGGAGAAATGTTTTTTAAGTCCAGTAATTTAGGGGGTGTGCTTTAAGGATAATTATTTTACAAACTTGAAAATATAGGACAATATATTTTAAATATATAAATATAAGATAATATGTTTTAAAATTTATAAATTTAGGACAATCTACATAATGTGTCTGTTATACATAAAATGGTGAAACAATATGTAGTTCTTCTAACCGTTGAGCAGTACCTACTTCAGTGATTTACATTTACATCCTCCAATAATCATATTCTTGATTAAAGTAAATCAACTTTTAGAGTTTCAAACTTTTATCTAAGCTTGTCTAGATGCTGAAGAAAGAAAACTGCACAACTTGGATACTGTTGCAAAACACATCATCTGAAGACAGTTGATAAAACCATGCATGTGTTGAAAGTTAAAGTTGATTTCTTGAAGCTTCTAAATTAATGTAGAAACATCACCTCTAATGAGTGTCGTAGTTTTACTCAAAGTCTTTAATATTCTGTTAGTTCCGATGTAGTTTAGAATTCTCTTTGTCTAGATATTTCCACCGATACTATAAATATTTCAATGTATCGTTCCAAAGCAAGACAATAAGAATAGAGTTCTCCATATTTATTTTGTTCAACCAGAACCTTAAATTACTCATTTTTTCATTGTTTCTCATTGAAGCTTTTCACCTTCTGTTCATTTTGATCTTGGGCTGATGAATAAAGTTCAATATTCACTATTGCAATTTTCACTTTGGGTCGATTTAATTGGTTTTAGCAACATATGCACATCATATCTTCAAAATAATTAAGTAGTTATTGCACGATTTTAAAAAAATATATAGTGGAAATTTTTCGTGAGATGATTTCATCCATAATACAAGCTCTCATTTTGATTTTTGAATTATATTTTCCTGTAAATTATAATGTGGTCTACCAAGAAAAAGCTTTTAGGCCCAAAACTTAAAAGCTATACAAATTATGTCAGTGAAGTCATACGCACATAGGCTATTATATTTTAATTTTTGGCGTATTTATGTCAAATCAGCCTGAAAATGCTATTTTTTCTTAAAATTACACATGTCACTCACGTGTTATGTTGTTTGAAATCAAACCCGGTGTAGGTGTGTTATCCACCACAGCGTCACCTTAATTAATTATATACTTCATCCGTCCACTAAATTTATGTATAGTTACATTATTCGTCAGTTCACCAAATTTATTCACATGTCTTTTATGGAAAAAAAATATTGTATTTTTATCCCCAAACCATCGCTTAATAACTTCAAATGTCATTGTATTTTACTCACAAACAATCACTTTATCTATAAATTGACCCTACAATACTCCATAATACCCAGCTTATTTATCTATTATTTTCTTAATACTTGTGCCCATCACGTATAACTTCGGTGGACAGAGAGCGTATAAAATTAATTTAAAACACAATATAAAACCTAAATCAAATATAAAATAATAGAGATTAAATTTTTTGTAATCTAGTAAGTTTGTTTCATTTTTGCAAGTGGTCCTTTAACCTGCTGCAGCGGGTTACCTAACAGGTAACTGCCACATATATAAGTATTTTTTTAGGAATGAATAGCGGTTTCTACATATTTTAGTATATTTTTTAATTTTCCGTTCAGTTTAGACCCGGTAAATCGACCCTATTCGTTTTGTCTTTTAACATATATATTGTCTTTAAACTCAACCAAAACACGATCCAAAATTATTAGGATTAGAAAAGTTCAAGTGACACTATGAAATTAAATGAAAAAAATAAAATAACTACAAAAAAAATAAAAATTAATTAATTTTGATCCGTTTAAAGAGTTAATATATTTATTTTACAAATAAATAAGTGAAAATGTGTCAAAACTTATGTAGCGGACAATCTAAACGTGAAGGTTGAATGTTAAATCTAAGTCATATAAATAATAACAAGAAAGAGAAAGCAACATTTTCTTATGCATAAAAATAAAAGTGAAAATTGTGTCAAATACCCACTTTCAACATTGAACAATTTATTTTACCCACTTTCAATTATAACAAATTTATTCTACCCATTTCTACTTTTGAGACATAAATACCCTTCACAAATTTATTCTACCCATTTTATTATGTGACTATGCATTTTTTAACCTGATTAGGTACCAATTTGGGAGTAGTACCAAAAATATGTATGGAAAAATAGGGAAAAAAAATTTAGTATGTAACTCTACATTTAAACTAGGAAAAAAAAAAGGTATCGAGTGGTACCGAATCATGATTCGGTACCAAAAAATATGTACCGAGCTTTCATTGTGTACCGAAATAGGCGATTCGGTATCAATTTGAATTTCGGTACCAAAAAATATGTACCGAACTTTCATTGTGTACCGAAATAGGTGATTCGATACCAATTAGGTGGTGGGGGTGGGGGGCTGGTGTCTTTATTAATGGAGTGAGTTTAAATATTTCATATTTTTTTTGTGTTGGTGGGCCAAGTGGGTAAAATAAATTTTTGTAATAAGGTTAATATGGTCTTTTTATGCAATAATGGGTAGAATAAATTTTTTATACTTCATGTGGGTAAAATAAATTTTTGATGTGTGAAAGTGGGTATTTTGAATTTTCTCCCAAAATAAAAACTAAAATTATCACAAAATCTTTCAATATGAATGTTTTCAAACATGAACTGAGGAGCATTGATTAATGCTTGAAAATAGCAACTAACTCATCCACTAATTTCAATAGATAAAAATTGGCATATATAAAATACTAGTTTATAAATAATTTTAAAATATAAAATAATTTACATATAATTTTGGGGGTCGATATCGAAATTTGTACTTTTATAGAGATTAAAAAATGAGCAGGTCTTGCATTGCATGAGACTGTGTCACCGTAAAACCGTCTACACAAAACCGTCTACACAAGTTTTTACCTTGAATATTTTACAGGGAGAAATGTTTTTTAAGGATAGTAATTTAGGGGGTTGTGTTTTAAAGACAATAATTTTACGAACTTGAAAATGTAAGACAATATGTTTTAAATATATAAATATAAGACAATATTTTTTAAAATCTGTAAATGTAGGACAATGTAGCCCGAATAAGCCCAAATTGGGCTGAAGTGTCACATGAGATTTGGGCTTATTCGGGCTTGATTGTCTTACATTTACAAATTTTAAAACATATTATCCTATATTTATATATTTTAAAACAAATTTGATGAATGCAATTTTAACGCACATACAAGAATCGTACCCGAGACCTGGATCGATGATTTTCTAGGGCGACAACGGGCTGCAAATAAGAACGACCACTTTTCCAGGATCACAAGCACCTCGAGAGTGGTGAGTCATCGTGGGAGCTTCTGTGCTGCCCTCTAATGGACCTGGACGGGCGGACCGCCAGGGTTATTCCCACGCCTGCACCCTAGACGGACCTTTAGAGTTACTCCCGCGTGGTTCCTAAATTAGACCTCCAAACACGCCGGGGTGGTCCCCGGTGCGGGCACTCCGACGCTAAGTCAAATAACCGAGAATATTTATATAATCAAATCAACATGAATAAGAAATAAACAAAAGAAACGGGTCAAGTCTCTTTTGATCCATGAAATACCATTATACGATCAAACATCTCTTAATCCTCAAGAGGTATCAGAGACGTGATAAAGTATCTCTTGATCACGAAGAATAATAGAAAACTTGTAGTAGCTCACCGAATAAGAATCATTTATCTCACACGGGACTCTCCAGGTCCTGGAGGGGCCTCGTCCCGTTTTCGTCAGGAATCGTCAAGAATCATCTGGAACTCAGATTTCTCAGAGTATTTTGGTCGAACAATCACGTATTTGTTGGGATTATACTGGAAAGTATGTTTTTTACTTTGTATAATCAAAACTGAATTTCGGACTTATTTACTGAAATAAATTGTTTATCACTGATACTTTAAATATTATAGAATGTTACATATATTTACTGCATAACTGTTCAATAAATAGTACGTGTTACATTGTAGTTAATTTAGTGATACCAGATCACAGAAGATTAAATTAACAGTCCCTTGTAACTAAAAGTACACCATTCACGACCTAGATGGAAAAGAACAACCCATCGTGAAAGGTTGAAGTGTAAGGCTCAGATTGGCTTGTCTTGACCAAGAGATTACACTAGTGCTTGACTGATGCACTGAATAGGACCTACAGGAGGACAAATTCTTTAGAACTGAACAAGGAAGAATTAGACCTCAGTGGTTCATTATTTCTTAATCTTCATTCCTTAAATAGGATCACGTGTGGTTGGTAACTATTGCTTTGACTTATCATGGGTAGAGAATCAACGAGATTCAATACTTTTTATCTTGGGCAATATTATTGGTCACATGTGATTGCTAAGATTTAATACGGAGAATCGTGTGCAAGTACGCTTGTTCGATTTGCCCCCTTGGGAGGTTCATAAGCTTTATCATACCAAATCTTGCAAGTGAAATTAGTTTTCGGTATGGATAATAATGTTGAACCGTTCCTTGACCAAGGACAAAAGATATTAATTAACAGAAAGCTATTTCAGTGGCTTGAATTAATTAATGGGCTAGATAATCTTAAACACGGAAAATAATAACCGGGAGCCATATTGACTGTAATATGGGTTAAGATGGATAGTGCAATATTAATTGTGTAGTGGGATTAATTAATATTTATGGGCTTGAATAATATTGTGGCTCAATATTGATAATTCAAGATCCATTGGAAGGTCCAATCTTAATTCTCCTAAAGGCCCCCGAGTAGCCCAATATATAGTCCAATAACTAAAAATGTGTTTAAAATAAAATAAATATTGTTGCTTATTTTTCCTAATTATTTTCGAAATTTATGGATAAAAAGGGAGAAAGATTTTCTTTGAATTTTGTTATGGAATGTAGATATGTATTCTTGGAATACAAGATTATCTCATTAAATTCAAGAAATCTCCCACTTGGTTATTTATAAAGATAATTTCGAAATTTTTGAAAGATAAAGGGCAAGAAAGATTTTCTTGATTTTCTTGAAAAGATATTATGGAAGATATGTATTTCTTGAAATACAAGAATATCTCATAAATTCAAGAAGATCCAAATCTTGGAATCTTGCCTATTATTTTCGAAAATATCCCATAACAAAGAGTAGGTGGGATTTTGTGGAATATTATAATTATGGGAAAAATAATATAGGAGATATATTCAAGATTTCTTGGAGATCAAGAAAAGATTTCCCACATTGTTTTATCCCAAAATTTTCAACCACTTGTGCTCTATAAATAGGGGATGACTCTTTCATTCCCAAGTACAATTCCATGTGCTGGAAAAATTAGTAAATCCACAAAGGTGGTGCAACATAATTTATTTTCCTTTTGTTAATTGTTCACAAGTGTCCTACCACCGGATAGTCGAACAAGGATTAAGGGAATACTTGGGAAGTTCTTTTGGTTAGTCTAATCAGCCAGATCACTACCGTCCCAAGAGGTACGTTCACGTAAACTCGTAGAATTCCGCATGCATAGGATTTACGTGAATTAATTATATGCATGATTTGTTGTTGGATTATTATTTGAATTAATATAGGATTAATTCATGCTAGTAATAATTATAAGAATTAAATTTGTATTTAAATATTCACCCCGAATAGATCTGTGCAACTTATTCCCCAACAACTGGTATCAGAGCCACGGTTTCGGGCTCTGAATTTTTTAAATTGTAATTTAATTTGCTGTCATTAAATTTGAAATAGGATAGTAGAATTGCTAGATCATTTTTTGCAGGTATCCAATTGTCATAGAATTTAATGTGTTTATTTATGCATGCATATAAATTGTGGTTTTTAATTCGATTCGTTCGGATTCGTTTTGCCTCGTGAGAAAATCCACGAGTAGATTAGGATTTATTTGATTTGATCAATGTAATAGACTAGTCTAGATCTAGGTTTATTAATTTTTTGTAAATAAATTGTAACCGGATCTAAAGCGGAGGCGAGCGAAGAATTAAAGGATAAAATCAGAATCCCAAGGCGTAGCGGCGTGTGTCGCGCAAAAACGTGCCAGGAGGCACGCTACGACGCTGACGAAAGACGCAGCGCCAAGACGGGCGTTAGGCGAGGGCCGAGGCCGAGCGCGCGAGATCGGCAAATACAGACGGCGGGGCGCTAGCGACGCTGCGCCGGCAGCTTGTGGGCGGACGGAGGCGAGGCGAAGATGCCAAGACACAAGACGGACGCGCAGGATCTCGGGTTCGGCGCGGGCAAGGCAGGCTAACGAAGCTTGCTGATGGCTGGCACGCTGTGCCGCCGAGGAGCCGCGACTGACCGAGGCGGGTGTGTCGAAAAGCGGGCGGCTTGCCGAGGTGTCGAGGTCGCTGAGTCGACTTGGTGAAGTGGCGGGCGGATCTTGGGCGTGCATCCCGGCTGCGAGCTACTTGGCGTGGCGTTTCGAGACGGAGTATTCTTTTCGAGACGATCGAGTGGGAGAAATTCAAGACGGTGTTTCTTCAAGATCAAGCCAAGAAAAATCAAACCATGACAATTGGATAATTTGTGCCCAATATGTTTATTTTTCTGCTTTGCTTGATTTATTATTGTATTATCTTATGCTTTATTTAATTTGTTTAAATGTGTTTCCATGAGAGTTGCCCAATGAAAAATCTCACCGTTCAAAATTATTAATTATGTTTAAATAATTAATTGACAATTTTATTCCGGATAATAAAATTGAATTAATTTTGACCTCCATGATTTATTTATTTGTGAATTCTTTTGGAAAAATTCCCCCCACGGGACGGTCAAAAGATAGCTTTCACATGAATGAATTCCAAATGGATGATTGTGGGTTATTATTAATGGCGACGATGACCCTCCCCACGAGACTCGTTCAATACAAAATAGTAATCCTGTATTTAATCATGGTTATTACTTAGGTATAAAATTGATATGCATATACTTCCCCGAAGTCCCTGTCAATTTTATATTGGTCAAGTGGGAGTCAACTATTAATCTGGATATTAAAGGTTTGTAACTGTTCTTGTTTGTAACCTGCTTGAATGTGTTTAAATAATGACCCACCCCACGTGGCTTATTTAAACTGTTTTGAGATGTTGGCTGATGCATGTTCATATTTTTTTTTGAGATTTTAATATGATGCATGTGATCGAACCTTGTGATATATTTGTGCTTATGCATGTTATTATTTATTTCAGTTCATCATGTCGCAACCTTTTAATCCACTGTTAATATACTTAAAGTCAATACAATATGTATGGAAACTATATTGATTGGAAACGGAAAATTATTGTCCTAACTGCACAAAAGCACAAGTGGATTCTTGACACACCAAAATCAGATGAGCCAACTGGCGGGTCAAAAATGCGAGACCCATCAAATCACCTTGCGAGAGATGTCGTTTCTGAAATGGTGGAGGGCAAACCCGTAAGGGATTATGTCCTCAAAATTGATGGTCCATCTGAACAAACTTGAGGTTCTGAGTGCAGATTATAATCTGGAGAATCAGAAGAATTTGGTACTTCACTCTCTGCCCAAAAGTTTCTGAGAATTTTGGCCTCGCTAGCTGATTTGTTGCAAACTTTGGTCTCGGCAGAGATATTGATGGGGCACCAAACTCAAGCTTTAACGGCAAGTGGTAAGTCTTCATTTTCTAGGCCAAGGGAAGGCTAGAAAAAGAAGAGGACCAAAAGCCATAAGCAATAAAACTCAACTATTGCCAAGGGCAATGGTAAGATGAGGAATGCTTGTGGTGTCAATGAAAATCCAAAGAGGAAGTGCTTAAGCTGCGGTGAAAGAGGACAATGGAGGTTTGCCTGTTCCAACCCCAAAAGGGACGGAAAGAAAGGTAATTCTCACGCACTAGTTGTTAAAACTTGTTTAGCGGCGTATACTTCTCATTCGTGGGTGGTTGATACGAGATCCACTAATCATATTTGCTTCACGGGTTCAAACTGATCCAAGCAACTTAGTGGGAGTGAGATCCTCATCACCTCGGGCGATGTTACAAAAGTAGCAATTATTGCAATGCTACGTAAGTGGCGAGATATTGCAATGCTACGATAATGTGGTTATTATCGCAATCTTCTACGCAAGTAATGAGATATTGCGATCTTTACATGAGTAAAGTGGTAAAAAGCGATTGGGAGAAAGTGCACTGTCTTTTTAAAAGATGAAGTTTTTTTGAGATTATCTTTATGTTCCCGGTTTTGGAAAGAATTCACTTTCGGTTTCTAAAATTTGATTAAAGGACACTAAGTTTCTTCTAATAAGAATGACATCATTTCTTGAAATGATATTCAGATCTGATATGGGACATTGGTCGAATAATCTCTATATAATTAACTGTGCACACCACTTTTTAAATGCATCCTATAACACATCAATTGTTTTAGAAAAGAAAAATGTTCATCGGGGCGTGAGCGAGATACTTCTATGGCATCTAAGATTGGGTCATATAAATCCAAAGAGGATCCAAAAGTTGGTGAAAAGCGGTTTTTGGAGTTTCTCCAAGTTGAACCAATTCTAACCCGCGAATCATGTTTGGAGGGTAAAATGACCAAGAGGGCATTTGGAGCCAAGGGAATAGAGCCAAAAGAAGTGTTAGAGATCGTTCACAGATGTATGTGGTCAATGTCAACCAAAGCAAGAGGAGGTTATGAGTATTTTGTCACTTTTATTGATGATTACTCAAGGTACGGTTATATTTTCCTTATGAAGCATAAATCTGAGACATTTGAGAAATTCAAAGAATTTAAGGCTCAAGCAGAGAATCATAGGGAAACATATCAAGTCTCTACGATCTGATCGTGGAGGCGAATACCTCAGCGATGACTTTTTGAACTACTTATCGATGAAGGATTGCATCGACCATCGCACCGGAACCCCTCAACAAAATGGGGTTGCAGAGCGAAGAAACAAAACTCTTTTGGAAATGGTTAGATCTATGATGAGTTATGCGGATCTTCCCAAGTCGTTCTGGGGTCATGCCTTGGAAACAACAGCTTACATTCTGAACTTGGTGCCATCCAAATCGGTTCCCAAAACTCCCAAAGAATTGTGGACCGGGCGCAAGCCTAGTATGAGACACATGAGAATTTGGGGGTGTCCAGCCTACGTGTTGGACAAGGAAGCAAGAAAATTGGATCCTCGATCGGAATTAAGGTTGTTTATAGGATACCCCGAGGGAACAAAAGGGTGTATGTTCTATGGTCCCGAAGATCAAAAGGTGGTAATAAACACCCACTTTAGATTTTTGGAAGAAGACTATATGAACGAAAGAAGACCCAGAAGTGAGATTACCTTAAATGAGCTAAGGGGGCAAACCTCAATGCCAACTGTACAAGATGATATACCAAACGACACACTTACACAACCGGAACCTCGTCATAGTGGGAGGGTTGTGAAACAACCCGAGAGATTCATGGGAATAGGAGAGTCCTCGGACTTGATTCCCGGACAAGATGAATCAGACCCATGGACATATGACGAGGCAATCCAAGATAAGGATGCAGATTCTTGGAAAACTTCAATGAATGTCGAAATGGGTTCTATGTTTCATAACAGAGTGTGGGAGCTAGTCGAACCACTTAATGGGGTCAAACCCATTGGTTGCAAGTGGGTGTATAAGAGAAAAAGAGGACCGGACGGGAAGGTGGAAACCTTCAAAGCAAGACTAGTGGCGAAAGGTTATACTCAGAAAGAAGGGATCGATTGTGAGGAAACTTTTTCGCCCGTAGCCATGCTTAAGTCCATCCGAATTCTCTTATCGATTGCTGCGCATCTCGACTTTGAAATCTGGCAGATGGATGTCAAGACAGCTTTCCTTAACGGAAGTCTTGATGAAGAGATCTATATGCAACAACCCCAAGTCTTCATTGAAAAAGGCCAAGAACACCTAGTTTGTAAGCTCATGAAGTCCATTTACGGACTCAAACAGGCATCCAGAGCTTGGAACCAATGTTTTGATCATTTTATAAAGTCTTATGGGTTCGATCAAAACGAGTTCGAAAGTTGTGTGTACAAAAAGCGTGTCGGAACTGCATTGGTATTCTTAGTACTCTACGTAGATGACATTCTGATCATCGGGAATGATGTAAAGGTGTTATCAGACGTAAGGGCATGGCTTTCAAAACAGTTTGATATGAAGGACTTAGGGGAAGCCGCACACATCCTTGGGATCAAGATCACTCGAGATCGCAAGATAATGATGATAGGCTTATCGCAAGCTTCATACATAGACACTGTCTTGAAATGATTCAGCATGCAAGATTCCAAGAAAGGCTTCGTAACTTTCAGACATGGAATCCATCTATCCAAGAAAATGTGCCCTAAGACGCAAAATGAGATAGATGACATGAGAGGCATTCCTTATGCTTCGGCTGTCGAAAGCCTTATGTAAGCAATGCTGTGTACGAGACCAGATATTTGCTTTGCCGTTGGCATGGTGGCGAGATATCAAAGTATCCCAGGGAAAGAGCATTGGACGGCAGTTAAAAACATTTTGAAGTATCTGAAAAGAACTCGGGATAGAATGTTGATTTATCAGTCAGATAGTCCAATCCCCATCGGCTACACGGACTCGGATTTCCAATCAGACATAGACTCCAGAAAATCTACCTCCGGTAGTGTGTTTTGCATGGGGGGAGGAGTCGTGACATGGAGAAGCATCAAGCAGAAATGCATCGCAGATTCTACAATGGAAGCCGAATATGTAGCTGCTTGCGAGGCAGCGAAAGAAGCGGTTTGGTTCAAGAACTTCCTAGTGGACTTGGATGTGGTTCCAAATTTGCCCAGCATAATCACTGTTTATTGTGACAATGCCGGAGCAGTTGCAAATTCAAGGGAACCACGAGCCCACAAAGCCAGCAAAAACATTGAAAGGAAATACCATCTTATAAGAGATATCGTTAAGAGAGGAGATATAGATGTAGCAAAGATAGCGTCTGAAGACAACCTAGCAGATCCATTCACAAAGGGTCTGCCTCTGAATACATCCGAGAGACATGTGGAAGGAATGAGTGTCAAGACCGTTGCCAATCTGCTTTGAGTATAAGTGGGAGAAATTATTAGGTTCGTGTAGGTGACATTAGATGTCACGAAGTAGGAACTACACGAGACATGTTGTAGTATACTTAAAAGCAGACTTTGAGTATAAGTGGGAGATTGTTGGGATTATACTGGAAAGTATGTTTTTTACTTTGTATAATCAAAACTGAATTTCGGACTTATTTACTGAAATAAATTATTTATCATCGATGCTTTAAATATTATCGAATGTTACATATATTTCTTTGCATAAGCTATTCAATAAATAGTATGTGTTACATTGTAGTTAATTTAGTGATACCATATCACGAAGATTAAATTATGATCCCTTGTAACTAAAAAGTACACCATTCACGACCTAGATGGAAATGAACAACCCATCGTGAAAGGTTGAAGTGTAAAGCTCTTAGTTTAAAATTTATGGATAATAATGTTGAAGCAGTTCCTTGACCAAGGACAAAAGATATTAATTAACGGAAAGTTATTTTTGGTGGCTTGAATTAATTAATGGGCTAGATAATCTTAAACACGGGAAATAATAACGGGAGCCATATTGATTTGTAATATGGGTTAAGATGGATAGTGCAATATTAATTATGTAGTGGGATTAATTAATATTTATGGGCTTGAATAATATTGTGGCTCAATATTGATAATTCAAGATCCATTGGAAGGTCCAATCTTAATTCTCCTAAAGGCCCCCTGAGTAGCCCAATATATAGTCCAATAACTGAAAAAAGTGTTTAAAATAAAATAAATATTGTTGCTTATTTTTCCTAATTATTTTCGAAATTTATGGATAAAAGGGGAGAAAGATTTTCTTTGAATTTTGTTAGGAATGTATTCTTGGAATACAAGATTATCTCATTAAATTCAAGAAATTTCCCACTTGGTTATTTATAAAGATAATTTTGAAATTTTTGAAAGATAAAGGGCAAGAAATATTTTCTTGATTTTCTTGAAAAGATATTATGGAAGATATGTATTTCTTGAAATACAAGAATATCTCATAAATTCAAGAAGATCCAAATCTTGGAATCTTGCCTATTATTTTCAAAAATATCCCATAACAAAGAGTAGGTGGGATTTTGTGGAATATTATAATTATGGGAAAAATAATATAGGAGATATATTCAAGATTTCTTGGATATCAAGAAAAGATTTTCCCACATTGTTTTATCCCAAAATTTTCGACCACTTGTGCTCTATAAATAGGGGATGACTCTTTCATTCCCAAGTACAATTTCATGTGCTGGAAAAATTAGTAAATCCACAAAGGTGGTGCAACATAATTTATTTTCCTTTTGTTAATTGTTCACAAGTGTCCTACCACCGGATAGTCGAACAAGGATTAAGGGAATACTTGGGAAGTTCTTTTGGTTAGTCTAATCAGCCAGATCACTACCGTCCCAAGAGGTACGTTCACGTAAACTCGTAGAATTCCGCATGCGTAGGATTTACGTGAATTAATTATATGCATGATTTGTTGTTGGATTATTATTTGAATTAATATAGGATTAATTCATGCTAGTAATAATTATAAGAATTAAATTTGTATTTAAATATTCACCCCGAATAGATCTGTGCAACTTATTCCCCAACAACATTCTCTCGTTATCTTCATATTATTGTGCGTATGAAAGTGAATCTAACTCTCTCTATGTGAATTCGTGTGTAGTTCGGATGAACGTGAATGTTTTTGTGAACCTCCATATGGACATTTCCATGTATTACAGACTATGTTCTCCAATACTCGCTTCATGGTCTAAGAAAAATGGATGAATCTCGTGTTTATAATCCCTGGATATTATTATAGTGGGCTTAGTGGACTGAGCCCACGACCCCGACCCTCGAAGGCCCGGGAATAACTCAACTAACTTCTTTCCAGCCAAGCTTCCAAGAAAATCTCAACTGTCCACGACCTTAACCCTCGAGGTCCCGAAAATATCTCAACCACTCTTTCTGCTTCTCAAGTTGACCCAGTCAAACTCCTGAAATCTCTCAACAATCCCGGATCTCTTATAGGGTCAAGAGAATATTCCTCCCTTGAATTAGGGAAGACTCAACTGCTTTTCAAACGTGGCTTGATCTCATTACTCAGTCCACACAAATCTTAGTCAAATAGTCCTCATTACTTGGTCAATTCTTATCCATTCACGTGAAACTAAAAATTGCTTACGGCCCTCCTGGGGCTCCAGCCCCAATAGAGTCCCTCAGCGGACTCCACCCCCAGGAGAATCCCTCAGCAGATTCATTCAATTGGCATAATCTTGTGATATTTGTACACGTGTCATCATCTAAAAAATATGTGATATTCCTACCGCATCAACATTGTCCTGCATTTTCAAGCCCATAAAACTATTGGTCTTAAAGCACAACCCCCAAATTATTGTTCTAAAAAAACATTATTCCTAATTTTGAGCATTATAATAATGTATGAATTTTAATTTCTCATAACAGTTTTTTTTTTATAACTCGGGGGGGCCCACTTCAAGTCAGAATTAAGTTCTGTATGGACTGACTCATCTCAAGAATTGATTGCACTTTAGAGGGTTCAAACCTGAGATCTAGAGAGGAGCACACTCCTAATATGTAGTTGTTTACTTCTAATATGTAGTTGTTCTAGTTTTTTCTTTCTCTTGCGACTCTGAACCTATTATTTAAGATAATTGGAATTAGATTTAAGAAACATTACTGTGTCTGTTATACATAAAATGGTGAAACAATATGTAGTTCGTCCAATGGTTGGGCAGTACCTACTTCAGTGATTTACATATACATCCTCTAATAATCATATTCTTGATTAAAGTAAATCAACTTTTAGAGTTTTAAATTTGTATCTAAGCTTGTCTAAATAGCAATCATGTTGGGTCGATTTAAATGGTTTTAGCGACGTATGCACATCATATCTTCCAAATAATTAAGTAGTTGTTGCACGAAATTTTAAAAAAAATGTGAAAATTTTATGTGAGACGATTTTATACATGATACAAAAATCTTATTTTAAAATTTGAGTCATACTTTCCTTTAAAATACAATATTGTCTACCGGGAATGAATTTTTAGGCCTGTATGTAGCTTAAAAATTATGGGATATTATGGAGCTGTTTTGAAAAACAACTAAAGGGTGTAGAAGTGTTTTTTTAAAATTGGTGTGACCCAACTTTAAAAAAAAAAAAATCTTCTACCTTTTAAATTTTGTTTCAAAGCAGACACTGTATAATTGAATTGACACATATTTAAGCCATTATTTTTAATTTTCACGCATTTAGATTAAATTTTGGCCTAAACCCCTTAATTTTATAAAATTACACATGTTGTGTTGAAATCAGGGCCGATGTTGGTGTGTTATCTACCACAGCGGCACCATACTTAATTAATTGTATGTAAAATCAAGTTAATGCACAATATAAAAATATATAAAAATCTAATAAAACTCTTGGTTAATCTAATTGTACTAGCTTAAGCACCTATGCCAGCAAGCCAAATGTTCAGAAAAAAAAACTCTCATACCCCAATTTTGTTTAAATACATATTTCTTACAAAGAATTCTCCTGCTTCTGTTAATTCTAGGGTTAATTCTAAATAAATACACGACCTTTTGGTCAAATATCAATTTAATCACGACCTTTAAGATTTTTGTATTAAAGTCCAACCTTTGATATTATTGCAAATCGATACACGTTTTTTTTTTCCTTAGGCCGTGAAGAGGTGGCGTGGCTAACCGAAGCATGTGTACTTGTCAGTTAGGATGATACATATTAAATAATATATTTTTTAAATTATGCCACATCCCTCATAATCGCAAAACCACAGACTCCACCCCAAATTTGAGTTATGTAAATCCTCAAAATTGGATTTTGCACCAAAATCACAGAATCCCCAAATCAAATCCCTATCCCCAAAATCGCATACACGAATTTGGTTCAAATTTGCTGGAAAAAAAATTATACTTCAAATTTGCAGTACTACACATCAAATAAACAACAATTAAAATAAAATCAATCTCAAATTGCAAATAAAATTTATATCCATTTCATAAAATTGATTGAATCTCAATAAACAATTCACAAATTTAATTTAAGGAGGTCGACCGCGATGAGAACAACAAGTGAGGGGTTGAGGGAGTGTCAATAAACAATGGGTGGACTGAATGGAGGAAGAAAAACTAAGGGATTACATTTAATTTTGTTTAATTTTGGAACATGGGAATGTATTTAATTTTGAAACATTGTCGGCGAGAATTAGTTTTTAAGGTTTGGAATTTAGATTTAAATAATTTATTTTATTTTTTTAGATATTATTTATTTTGTTTTTAATTCACCTTTTTAATATTTTTTATATTTATGAATTTAGACATTTCATCCTACGTGTAGTCTGACATAACAAAAATAATAGTTTTGGCGAGCCACATCGTCTCTTCACGGCCGGTGGAATAAAACATGTATTAATATGCAACAACATTAAAGGTTAGGCTTTTATACAATAATTTTGAAGGTCGTGATTAAATTGATATTTGATATAAAGGTCGTGTATTTATTTAGAATTAACCCTTAATTCTAATAACTACAACCAATTAATTTCCTCAGCTACCATAATCAACTTCTTTGAAGAGGTTTTGTTCTGTTTTATTGTCTACATAAATTTTTGTTACATTTTTTGTAGCTTAAAAGAAACAATGTCATATCTCATTGCAGGAGGTGTTTGAATATCTACATAAATGTCAATTACATTATTTGTAGCGTATAAAAACAAGAGTTGGTATGCTGTGAAACTTGTTCACCGTGAAACTTGTTTTTTTTTTTTTACAGACATACTCTTTAGTAATATAAGTCACACCTTTTAGTAATATAAGTCACACCCTTCAGTTATCAATATGATACCCTCTGCTATAATATAAGTCACACCCTTCACTTTTATGAGTAATACCCTTTATAGTAAAAAGTTTCACTCTTTAGTAATATAAGTCACACTCTTTTACCAGTTTCACCGTGAAACTTGTTCACCCTATACTTTGCCTAAAACCAATGAGAAGGAAGTACACACTTCCATAATCTTGATCCTTTTTATCATAAGGGAGTACACACTTGATGCGGGATATTTATGTCGTCTAATAGGGTAGTGACATATGAACGATTGACTATACTTTGAATAAGGAGATGACCGGTCAAAGCGGGCCAGAATACCAAAAAAAGGCCCTGGGCTCGTGTATTGGGCCTAGAGAGGTGCCAAGTAAATGAGCTTGAAGAGACTAAGGAGTTAACTGAGGAAAGAGCCCAACGAGAGCTTGGGCCCAGGAGAATGAACAAGGCCTAGAGATTGGGCTCAGGTGGATAAGGCCCAGGGATTGGGCCCGATAGATAGTTCGCGATTGTGGGCAAAGGAAAGTGAGATAGTGGGGAATAATATGAGCCATCAGATGAAGAGGATCAATGGTCGGCAAGCCATGATCCGAAAGTGAGATAGATTCGGATAGTGGATGAAAAGAGACAATTTGCAATTTCAGGGAGCTGCGGAGCAGGGAGGTTAGGCCCGAGATGGGCGGAACCGTTAGATGAAAAGATCAACGGCTGAGAAGCCTTGATACGGGTGAAATGAGTCATGAGATAGTGGACTAATCAAATCATGGAGAAAATCCCGAATCCCGAGATTTAGGGAGGTTATTGAGCAGAGACGTGGCCAGGCGGTGAGTTTGAGCTGGCATGTAGTTACTGACTCAAATCTGAGTATAAACACACCCATCAGGTATACACAAACACACTTCCTAACACACACGAATTATTCTACTACTAGATACCATATACATTTGTGTACTTTGATTACTTTTACGAAAGAGTATTCCCGGAGAAGGATTCTGGCTTGAGTGTCGGAGAGCCCGCATCGGAGCCCCCTCCGGTATTTTTTTTCAGGTATTATCGTTCTTGGCATGGAAAACTCACAAGAGAAGTCAAACCTGGTCCTCTTTCGAGTCCAGGTGGGCGTAAGGATCCTCGTCATCTCGAGGTACATTTTTTTATGCATCAACACTCCTTAGTTTATTTGCATTTGAAAAGCCAGAACCGAGGAATGAAAAGGAGATTGAGCTCTTCTTGAGGAACAATGGGGATCTTGCACCCAAAAGATACAAATACTCGGACATTAAGAAAATTACCAAGTCATTCAGAAAAAAACTTGGGAAATGGAGGATACAATAGTGTCTATGAAGGAAATACTCCGATATTAGTACAGCAACATTGCTTCCTTGCAACATAAGGCGAGTTGGGATGACAAAAATTGTTTGAGATTGCATCTGGCATTGCTTGAGGGTTGGAATACTTGCATTAAGGCTTCAAAATAGGTTTTCTACATTTCGACGTAAAGCCTCACAACATTCTTTTGAATAAGAACTTTAATCCAAGAATTTCAGATTTTGGGCTTACTAGATTGTGTCCTTTACAGATCTAGTATAATATCACTGATGGTGGTTAGAGGGACAATAGGGTACATTGCACCCAAAGTGTTTTGTAGGAACTTTGGAGGAGTATCTCATAAATCTGATGTCTATAGTTATGGAATGATGGTTCTGGAAATCGCAGAAGGAAAGAAGAACATTGATAGAGCAGAAGTTGATCGTAAGAGTGAAACATACTTTCCAGATTATATCTACAACCAACTTGAGATGGATGGGGATGGCTTGTTGAAATAATGAATGTAGACGAGAGCCGATTTGCAAGAAAAACTGCTCATTTTTATGTACAATTTTCGATCATGCTTCATTTTGTATGATGTGCATGTATGTTGACTGCAAGAGAGCGGATATAAAAAGGAAAAATATTTGGAGGCGTTTTGTCAAACATGTTAGATGCATAAATCATGAATTATATGTTACTTTTATATTGTGCTAAGTTATACTCCGTCTCATACGAGTTTTTGTCTTTACGAATATATGTTTCCGGAATTTACATTAGGATACATTAAAAAAAAATGCTGGATTCGATAAAGATCTGAAAAAATATCTAAAACAATGTTTAATTTAAATAAATTTTACCTCTAAAATGACACCTATTACAAAACGAAGGAAACAATATATACACAAACTCTTCTACGAAACTTGTGCATACTGTGAAATTGATATAATTATATTTTAAATTGATATCACTATTTTTATAAACTAATATTTATAACATTTAATAATATAATCTCAGTTTACAAATATAATAATATTAATTAATAAATGTTATAGTTTTAATTTATAAATATAGTGGTATAAACTTTATATTATAAACAAATTTTACTAAACACTACTTCTATTTTTACATTTCAAATATCAGTCACAGTTCACATACATGGAAGAAGAATTTTTAATGTAAATTAGTGGAAGAAGAATCTTTAGCGTAAATTAGTGGAAGGGATCAGGAACCAATTATAACAAATACTCGATACATAATTAAATTTTGAAAAGATATGTCTGGATTTTAATATTATTTCCTGATTTATATATATCTGAACTTGTAATAATATTTGGTAATTCAGGCATTCGTGAGGTACAAAAAAAAATTTAGAGGAGTAATTTGTAACACCGTCTCATATAAACAGCCCAAATTCATCATTCTGGATAAAATAGATGAGTAAACAAAAATACACAATTTAGATGTTGTCTCATGACCCAATTCAAGTAATAAAGTCTCGTGCAATAACACTCTCATATAAGATGATCAGAACCCATCAATTCATATAAAAGAAAAATTGAGCAAGAATTATTGTGTGTAACTAAGTAGACATAATTCATCATTTACTGGAACAAAAAGAATAGATAAATAATTCTTCCGTCCCACAAGACTTTACACACCTACCTTTTTGCTCGTATTTTAATGAGTTTATTAATATTTAAAATAATAAAATAACTTTTAAGGTGGGGTATGATAGTCTTACTCCTCTATTATATGTATTTCTTAAAATTACTTTATCATTTCAAATAGTAATTAAAAACTTGCTCACTAAAACCCGAATGAAACAGTAATTGTGCAAAAAAATTTGGGACAGAGGGAGTAAATATGAAACACATAAATTAAACCCGTCTCATGACCCGATTCACACAATAACACCTCATGCATGAACTCTCATATAAGATGATCAGAATTCATCCATTCATATAAAAGAAAAAATGAGGCACCTTTTACTTTGAATTTAATGAATGTGATAAAATTAAATTAACCCAATGTACTGAAATACCCTTCTCTCACCTTCTTCATCCTTTCCTCTCTCCTTTATCCCCGTTCAATTTTCTGCAATTCATTTTCTCATTCAATTCATCCAAAAATTATGCAAAACAATTTTCGCAATTTCTCATAAGAACCAATTCATTTTAAATTAAATTTAAGCATGAGCTTTGAAATCAATTAATTCAAAAGGAAGAGACAGCGAAATTCAATACAAAATGTACAAGATTCCCAATTCATTTTAATTTTTTAAATTTCTCAGAAACCAATTCATTCTCACAAAATCAATTCATTAAAAAAGATAAAAACAACCTGAAATTAAGACTTTCCAGCATCTCTAATTTCTCTGAAAAAGAAGAATACACCGGTAAGATATTTCTCTAACTTTCGTTCTGACCACACATCTTCGCCCACTCCGATTGTTCAACCACCGCTCACGCCACTTACCGACTAGAAAATCTATTTTATCTAAAAGATAATCAATGGGCTTGGGAAGGAGGAGAAGCGGCTCTGTGAAACAAGACATTGACGGCGGAAGCAATGAAGAGACAAGGACATCCTAGAGTTCTTCGCCTATCTAAGAGACAAAGAACGTGCAAGTAAACATAATTTTAACTCAACTCACCAAATAATTCATCTAAAAATCTCAAGGGGAAGAATTCTTAAAACAGATGAACAAATTATTCGTTGGCTCCAAATAAAGTAACCTCAAACATGGAAAACTGTAAAATATCAAAGATGTACACAACATCCCAAAACATGTGATAAAACACAAGTCATAATAACGTTAGTCGACTCATTAGTTGGCCCTTGGAGCAGCCCATTCAAGTCTGAGGATAAGATTATCATACCCGTACCCATTAAGCTTGTTGATAGCTCTCTCACCATCTTCTCTGTTGACAAAGTTAACAAAGCCGAAACCTCTGCTTGTCCCCGTCTTCTGATCCATAGCAACATAAACACGGCTGACCGAACCAAATGGGCGGAAAAGCTCAAGCAAGTCGGGCTCTCTGGTGTCTTCAGAAAGGTTGGTCACCCTTACTGAGTTCTCATCGTTCCTGCGTCTCATATCAGTACCACTCCTCTCAGGAGCACCTGCTCTCATGCCAGGAGGGACGTACGCGCTCTTTGTAGAAGCTGCTGGGCCATTGGCTTCCGTTGGTGGCTTATCGATAAAGGTATCGGTCGGTTGAGCAAGATCCTTGTAAGGGCACCGCGAGGTCCAGTGATCACCCTTCTTCCCACAGCTCCTGCAAACCATCAGTATGCCTTCTTTCTTGACTACAGGCCCTTCTTTCTCAACAGTAGAAGCTGAAGGAACAGGAGTAGAAACAGAAGTTGAAGACCAACTTTTAAATCCCAAAATCGTAATAATACTAAAAATAACGGGACCCAAAAATAACATAAAGAAAAAATGCGTTCAATTTAAATCACAAAGACGTCAACAGTATTCTGTCATTCTTAACACAAGAATTTCACGAATGACGCATTCCCTTCTACTACCAAAACAAAAGAGAAATAAATATTAAAAAAATGCATAATTTAGATATGTCAAATGACCCAATTCACACAATACAGTCTCATGGAAGAACTCTCATATAAGATGATCAGATTCATCAATTCATGAAGAAAAATTGAGTAAGAACTAATGGTTGTAAGTAGACATAATTTAAACACAAAATTGAGTAAGAACCAGTTGATGGATTTGACAAGGATAATTAGCACTGATCGGCATGGCCACTGAAACCCAAAATGCCATCCTACGACGAGTTTAACAACAATGTCAATAAGAGAGTCGTTTTAAATTAAGCATCTTTACTAGTAAAATATAACCTAATCCTGACATCTCAGACTACTCCTGAACTACAAGTTGGTAAAACAAGCAAAATACTCTGAATGAAATCCAGTATCTATTCTAGTTCACCACCCAAGTAACCCTCAAAACTAAACAAGAACATATATCATCATGAAAGGTGGTGAATATATACATAATATCCCTCCTTTCAATATCCAAATTCAAATTTTACATCAAAATAAATAAGCCATATGAGTGATATCAAAACATAATTTGCATAGACTATCATCAACTTTCTAAAAGCTATCAGTGTACTCCCTATTCAGTATCACGAAAATGTAAAGTTGAATCGCAGTACAACCAAATCAAGGAATATATACAGTGAAATTGCGATCAAGATCTACATATAAAATAAGCCATATGAATACCATCAAAACATAATTTACATAGATATGCATCAACTTTTTTAAAAGCTATCATTGTACTCCCTATTAAGTATCACGAAGATGTAAAATTGAATCACAGCACAACCAAACCAATGCAAATATACAATGAAATTGCAATCAAGATCTACATATAAAATAAGCCCATATGAATGTCATCAAAACATAAATTACATAGACTTCAATCAACTTTTCTAAAAGCTACCATTCTACTCCCTATTCAGCATCACGAACATGTAAAATTAAATCAACAATACAACCAAATCAGTGCAAATATACAATGAAATTGCAATATGAATGCCATCAAAACATAATGTACAGACTTTTTCATCAACTTCTCTAAAAGCTATCATTGTACTCCCTATTCCGTATCATGAAGATGTAAAATTGAATCAGAGTACAACCAAATCAGAGCAAATATACAATGAAATTGCAATGAAGATCTACATAGAGTATAAGCCATATGAATGTCATCAGATCATATTTATAACATGCTTTCATCAACTTCTCTAAAGCTATCATTGCACTCCTTATTCGGTATCATAAAGATGTAAAGTTGAATCACAGCAAATATACAATGAAATTGCAATCAAGTTCTGCGTATAAAATAAGCCATATGAATGCCATCAATACATAATTTACATAGATTTTCGTCAATTTCTCTAAAAGCTATCATTGTACTCCCTATTCAGTATCACGAAGATGTAAAATTGAATCAGAGTACAACCAAATCAGTCCAAATATGCAATGAAAACGCAATCAAGATCTACATATAAAATAACATAGTTTCCAAATACAAAATCAGAAGGGTAATCGACAGCATACAACCAAAAAAAGAGCATCCAAACAACGTATAGATAAATAAATACATAAAATATAAGGAATCGATGACTGATTTACCAGCAGCGCGTGGGCGTTCGAGAAGGATCTCCTCAGTGGAGACCATGGTGAGGCGGGCGCCTACGTCCTCATGCACGTCATCGCCAAACTTCGGCAACGAGCGGCGCTCAACAGCTCCTTTGCTGAGGCGCGCATTGGCCAGTTTTCGGATGCGCGTGGTGGTGGTGATTTTAACCTTATTACCTTCATCATTGAATTTATACTCAATCAGTTTCTTTATCCCATTCTCGTCAGGACCAATCACCTGCTTCGGCGGCAACAGAAAGTCCAGATCCTCTCCATCGTCTTCCTCTAGCTCTCCCCATCGTGGCTTGCTCGCTTGCATCGTTGTTTCGATTGTCATAGCTAATTCACACAGTCTCACAAAAGAAAAATGTGTGAAATAACATTTAGGCACGCCAATTGGATCAAGTATAATGAGAAAATTAAATAAAATGGTAAAAAATGTGCTCTTGAATTTTATTCATAGTCTTGTAAGGCACCATTTGGTAGCATAGATGAGTTATCGACCCGAATTCACAATCTCAATCTGAGACATCAGACCAGATTTAAGGGGTGTTTTTGCATAAAACTCTACCAACTTTTAGTCACTGTTTTACTTTTTAGAATTAATTTGGAGTGTTCGGTATCTCTTTATCAGATAAAACAAGCTACCAAAAGCTATAATCTAACAGCAGGATACAGGGTGCTTGGATACTTGGATATGGGGTGTTTTTTTACAGCTTATGAGTTTTATGCAAACACTATCAACTTTTCTTTGATTTTTTTTGCAAACACTATAAACTGAGCACTTTTTCCACAATCACTAACTCTAGTCACTTCTTCAAAAGTATAACTTTTTACAGTCACCCCCTTAACGTTCATCTTCATCAAAAGTGTTTGGTATGCCAAGATTTCTTGTATCAGTGTATGATTAGTGCGCGTGTGTTGTATCGCACAGTGACAGTGTGGTAGGAGATCTCATATTTCCCAAGTCTTTTGCGCTCCATATTTGTGGACTTTTCACGGTGAATGCGATATTTGTGGATCTTAAAAAAGAAAAAAGAAAAAAAAAAAACGAACAGAACACACATAGCGACTTCAAAAGGATATCAGAAAAGCTTAAAACTCAATAATACAGACCTTGATCGCCTTACTATGGTAAAAGTAGAGAGACAGAGACAGATTATGAAGAAGACAGGTTCTGAAGAAAAATAAGACTCACAAAAAAATCGGGCTCCGACACCTTGGAGGGAATGGCCGGCAGCAGAGGTGAGGCGGCGTGGGGAGCTGAGGCGGTGGGCGCGGCGTGGCTGAGCTAGGTTTCAGAAATCTCAAATTGGTCCCTCTCTCTATCTCTTAAATTTTGATTGCTTTCGATAAAATCTCCCAACTTTAATTAGGCTCCGTTTTTCTAATTAGGATACCGTTTGTATATGGAAAGGTAAGCGTTCATTATTCTTTAACGAGACACACTTGAATGAAATTGTATTAGGTTCATTATTCTTTAATGTGGCATACTTGGATGAGATTGTCTTACAGTGAGACGGAACATAAACATTGTTGGGAGATGAATTTTAATAAAGATTTATGATTTTGATTAGATCCCAAAAAACCCCGTAAAGCGTATGCTCGAGAATGATCTTGATAAGTTGAGTCGAGGATTAGATTTTTTAGAATATTGGGGATGTTATCTCGCAGAATGTATAGTCGCAGATATAGTTCGGGATAGTTATCAAGACTCAAGAGGATCTCGAAAGTAATCAAGACTCAATGAGAAGACTCAAAGACATCATTCAAGATAAACTACAAAGATTCGAAGATTCAAGACCCTCAAGACTCGGAAACCCCTCAAGACTCAAGACTCAAGACACAAAGATCAAGATCGAGAAACTAAAGATCAAGAATCAAGGCACAATAATTCTTGAAGAATCGGTGAGGTCTTGAATGCTTTCGAGATGAACCCGAATGTTCCGAGGCAATCAATATATCTATCTGAAGGATCAACATCGAGAAGATCGCGATTCTTAGAAAGTTAGATATCTGCCACAGACATTCAAGTGCATAAAAATGAACTAAGTCAGAAGTGTTGTTAAGGTTATATCAAACTCGAGTTTGTAACCAAAAAAGTCGTTGAAGGTTATACTTTTAACGGAGACAAAAGTCAAAAAGAGAAAGACAACATCGTGCACTATACCCATCATCGACTTGTGATGTGGTCTCTGAAAAGAGATGTCGGATGTACAAAAGTTCATCGCAAAAAGTGAAGCCGGCTATACATGGAAAATTTATTGCCTAGAAAGTGTTAGGGAGTTTCAAACCCTAAATATAGTAAGTTTCACACACCACAAGAGGAACTCACTAAAAGTGTCTCTCCAACGGATAGTTTTCAAGAGTGACCTTTTGTATGCTATATAAATCTTGGTGACCCTCTACATTGAAGGTTCTGAAATTTATCACGCAACTTAAGAGCTCAAGCTTATTCTTGTAAAAGTTAAAAGCACTCGAAAAAACTTATAATTTCCCTAAGTCTTCAATATTGAAAGAGCTCACTATACTAAGCCTAGCTTGATAAGAATTATCAAAGTTTTAGTCGAGATATCCCAACCCTTTCAGATTGTGCTTCATTGTAAAGGATATCTCATCCTAGTTGGAAACCAACCAAGAAACCCCAAACCCTTGTGAAGGTAGTGGAGTGTGTTTGTTGGTGAGAATGTTGTAAAGAGTTAGTAAACTACGCGAGTAAATGTAAAAAACCCAGAGGAGAAGTTAGTGCTCAGGGGTAGTCCAAAGCTTGTGTGTGATTGAGTAAAGTAAACCACGGAGGTAAATGTAAAGCTCAAGGTCGGGTTGAGTAAGTAAACCACGGAGTAGTCGTAAAACTCGGGCCGAAGTTGAGTAAGTAACCACGAGGTAGTCGGAAAGCTCATAAGTTGATAGTGAATTTCTCCAAGAGCCGGAGAGAGTGGACGTAGGAGCTCGAGTCTCTGAACCACTATAATTGTTGTGTTCTTTATTGCTTTCCTTATCTCCGGCTTATCCATTGCATTGACTTGATTTTGAAAGCATACTTTTCACCGATATTGGTTGGAATCAATCCTTTGGGTTGCATAAGTGAATCACGGCTCAATCACTATTTCATAAAGGGAAGGTTTTCGCAAAGCTTAAAACGCAGTATAAACTAAGGGCCAAACCATTCGCACAACCGAAAGTTTAGAACAGATAGTTACCAAACTGAAGATATTCTTCTTCGAGGGTTCAAGAAGTTAGTTATCGATCCAAGCAACTCGGGATCTCTGACACTCGAGGACTCGGTTGAGATTATCTCGAGGTTTCGAAAGCGATTTCGGGATCCTTTGTCTCGATGAGACTTTGACTCGAGCGATCTGTGCTTCTCGAACCTAATCTTGAGGATTATCGACCCAAGTGACCTCAAGAAGAAAAAAGTTTTAAAAACATTGAACACGTGTATTCCCCATACACGTGTAAGACTCGTTCTTTTGGGACCAACAAGTGGTATCGGAGGCGGTGGTTCAACTTGACCACTCTTTGTGTTGACAAAGTTTTATTTTCAAAAATACTTGTGGTCTATCCGAACCCGATCTTATTTTTGAAACCTTTTATTTTTTCAAGAGATCGGAAAAATGTCTTCTAAAAACTTCCCATATTCTCGGTGGAGAACTATGACCTATGGAGATCGAGAATGCGAGGCTCACCAGTATTCCAAACATGGCGTATGTGGAGTGATCTCTCAAGGACCATTCCGGTTCTTTTGTAGTGAATCCCAGAGGAAGCGAAGATGAGAGAATTGATCCTAGAAGCGAGAATTTCCTAAGTCGATGACCAACCTGACTCGAGGAGAGAAAGTTAGTCAATTTAGACTACATTGCAAAAAGACACACTATACAACACAATTGATGATGGTGTGATGGGAATGATCTCTCCTTTAATATCTTGCTAAAGAGATTTGAGATACACTTAATTGTTATGTGCAAGGCACAGATCATATAAAAAAAAACAAACTTTCAAAGTGGCAATTGGAAAGTTTGACAGGTTTTTAAAAATGGATGATGGTGAATCAATAGACAAAATGGAAGTCGATTCACTAAAGATCATGAATGATCTAAATGCACTTGAAAAGAAATACCTTTGAGAGAGAAGTTGCATTGAAAATTCTTAGAGGTTTATCTAAGAAATGGGATATTCATGCGTTGGTGATTGAAAACACCAAGAATATCAACTCAATGCCTTACCAACAAGTCTTTCGAAATTTGAAAAGCCTATGAATTTGTAATTGATAAGAAATCCAAAAAGGCCGACAAAGAAAGATGATTCTTCATCGAGTAAGAATGTGGCCTTAAAAAGCCAAAGATAAAACACAGTAAAACTAGAGAGAGTTCGAGAACCCCATGCCAAAAAAATCGGGATGAGCTTGAGGAAAAGCTAAGATCGATGGCAAGAAGGTTTGATAGACTCAATAAATAGATTTGGAAAATACAAAAACTATTACAGGAACCACTGGTACCGGAAGAAACCCCGAGGACGGATCAACCGAGAAGAAGAAAAGACGAAAAGTTTGAAGGATCTTCATCCAAAAGAAAGGACTCCAAGTCCAAAGAAGAAAATGATCGGGATGATGATGCCAATAGATGCTATAATCGCCTGAAGAAAGGTCACTTCAATTATGATTGTCAGTTGAGTGCTAAGGAGAGAGGAGAAGGCAAAAGCTATAAGAGACCGAAGTTCTCAAGCAAAAAGGCCATGATTGCGAAGAAGAACACTCACGAGGAGGGATCTAGCTCTTGGATGAGATATTCTCGAGACAAGTGAAAGTGATGACATCTGTCGATGGCCATTGAGGAGGTAAACTCTTCTTTCTCTGTTGTTCTTCTACACTCAAGCATAAGAGTTTTCAAGTTCCACCGAAAACAAATCATTTTGACTGATGGATTCTTTCGAGAATCGATGAAGGACTATCTTTGTTTTGCAAGGACTGCAAAATCAAACTCAAGAGCGAATAAGGAATCGAAAGTTTGAAAATCTAAAATGGAAAGACTCTAGCAATATCGAGTCACTTCTCAATTAATGGGGAGCTACCGATGAACTGGATGTTACGAAAGTACAACTCTCGAGAGAAAGAGAAGTTGATAGTGTCCCTAATCGAAAAGCTAGAGAAATTCATTTGAAGAGATTCAACTAATCGTAATCGAAGTTCAATGACCTCTCGAGAAGCATAAAACTCTACAGAATGTGAGGATAGTAGTGCGAGAAGAAGTTAACTCTATTGAATAATGCATCTAATGTAATAGATGAAATTGAGGAGTTACCAGAGATCGCTGGACTATAAAAACTGGATTGGGATATATTCGGGGAGAACCTCACAAGGTCATCTAAATGTTTGCGTCAAGTAGCAAGAAGACTATCTTTGTAAAACCAAGGGTACCTACACTTCAAATCAAGAAATGCCCAAGGTTGTAGACAAGGAAAATGACTTATGGTCTCAAAAGAAACCGAATGATCAAAGTTAGAAAAGCCCAAACCTCGGTGAAGGCAAGAAAACCGACCGATCGATTGAAAGTTTCAGCGAAGTACTTCAAAAGCCTCGGCTAAGAATGCAAACCGAAAGGCTCCACATCGAACCATCGAGGAATCCTCGGATGAGAAACACTCGCCAGAGACATTCTCAATGAAGAGACCAAGTCCTCATTATCTTTGAAAGACCCAGATTTCAAAGATGCATAACTGAACCTCACTTGCCTAAGGGGTAAAGGTTATCCAACCGTGTCATCAAAGATTTAGGACCGGCGAGCAAAAAGCCTAAGCATCCGAGCAAGGCTGAACCAAAGAAGAACTCTAAGGCACATGTTCATGCTAAAGCTAGCACATATATACGAGAATAATCGCTAAGGCACCCGTGAGTAGTGGATGTATATGTTGATGTTTATGGAAGACAAATTAGCCACTCTAAAGTGATTAGAGTTGTCAGGCGATTTGGATTCCGAAAGGTACAAACTAACCTCGTGGGACCCTACACAAAATGGGTACCTAAGAATTGATCCATTTTCGGGAGGAAAACCAGGGCACTAAGTCGATGAAAGAAACATGGCAATCGATGAAGCAGAGATGAAAAAAAGCTCGATGTATGGTATCTTGACAAAATGGATGCTCAAGACATATGACAGATTCAAGAAGATGCTCAATGACTATGTTGAACAAAAGAGGCCCACAGATCACTTTTTGGAGATAACTCCAATGATGAGGATGAAGGATATGGAACTTTGGAAGTCATTTCGTTCATATCCATGGTGTTTCATATGTATGCGGATTGAAGCATAACTTTTTGTCAATTAGCCAATTACGTGATAAGAGTTTCAATGTTGAGTTCTCCAAGAACTTATGCTTTGTGAAAGATGATACATCACGAAAAGTATTACCGATCGGGTACAAGAAAATGGAATGTGTATCTTTGATTGGAGTTCAACTCCTAAAGATACATGTTTAATTGCTAAAAGTTCCACAGATACCAAATTGGTTATGGCATAAAAAAGAATGAATCACCTAAACTTCAAAAACCCCGAACAAGCTTGCAAGATTAGCTCTTTGTGAGAGGGTTGCTTTAATGAAGTGTTCAAGAAGGAACACATTTGTGATGCGTGCGAAAGGAAAACAAGTCAAAGCATCATTTAAAAGCAAAGTAGAAGTTTTATGAGAGAATACGCTTTTGCATATGGATTTGTTTCGTCCTATAACACCGTGAGCACTAATGGTTGAAATACACATTGGTAGTAGTTGATGACTACTCAAGATATACTTGGGTCATATTTTCAAGAAGAAAAGAGACTCGAGATAAAAGTTTTAATTATTGAAAAGGCTCAAGAATGAGAAAAATCGAGTGTGGTCAAAATCGATCCTCGAACCGAGTTTATAAATCATATCATTTTCGATTATTTGCAAAGAAATGGAATTCTACATGAAACATCACCGCAAAGGACCCTCAACAAAATGGTGTTCTTTGAAAGAAGGAACATAACTCGAAAAGAAGATGCAAGGACAATGATATTGAAGTCGATATTCCTAAAAATTTTGGGTTGAAGCATCCCAACACCGCATGCTACTCTCGAGAATAGATCCATGTCGACAAAAAGTCAAGGCAAAAACGCATTTATGAGCTTTGGAATGAAAGGAAGCCTCTTGTTTATTTCTTTTTCGTGTGTTTGGTTGCAAGTGTTTCATACACAATAATGGTAAAGATCGTTGAAAACATTTGATAGTAAAAGTCGATGAAGAAATATTCTTAGGATATTCTCAAGTCAAGAAAGCTTTCAGAGTTTACAACCCGTAGGACTCTTATTGTGGAGGAAACACCCTCATGTTGTTTTTGATGAATCTGTTTGTGTTTGAAAAGAAACAAGAACATGATGCAAATGAATCGACAAAGAGGATCACCAGATTAAGCCCGAACAGAAAGATAAATCATCCATGAATCAAAAGAAGAAGTGGTCATTATCTATGATTGAGTGACCTGCACTCGAGATAAAGAAGTTCGGGATGGAAATCGGGATGGCGAGACCCGGAAAAGTTTTAAAAGGTGACCAACGAGCAGACAGATTCCGGACTCTGTGCACGTGATGCCAATGAAGATGTGGTCACGGTGAGGCAATTTCTAATCTATCAACCAAAGGGGAACAAATGTCTCGACAATGTTCTCGAGTAGAATTTCCACGAGGAAGATGATTCCTTTCTCGCTTTTTGTTGTTCCTGAAGTTTTTTGATTTAATCGAACCTAACATTTCAAATGTTGAGGATACCATTGAAGGGGGAACATCAAGAAGGAAATGGTTAGATAGCAAGATTGTGGGTGATCTAACCGAAGGTGTTAAGACTAGAAGGTTCCATGGAGAGAGTGCACTATTCTTTCCGCTTCCTATCGGAGAAAGAACCCTCTTGAGATTGGTGAAGCTCTACAAGATTCTCACTAGATTATTGCCATGCAAGATGAAGTGAATCAATTCTCGAGGAATGAAGTATGGGAGCTAGTAGATAGACGAAAAGGCACAATGTCATTGGAACCAAGTGGGTTTTCAAGAACAAAAGAGATGAAAACAACAACATTGTGAGAAACAAGGCAAGGCTAGTTGCACAAGGTTATTCCCAAGAAGAAGGCTTGGATTATGATGAAACCTTTGCACTGTTGCAAAGACTAGAAGCCATCGATTGTTTCTTGCATATCGCCCATAAAGTTCGATCCATCGATGGATGTGAAAAGTGCATCGAACGGCGCGTGCTTAAAGAAGAGGTTTATGTGGAACAACCTCCACGGTTTCAAACAGAATGACCAAGTTTACAAAGCTAAGAAAAGCTTTGTATGGTCTTAAACAAGCACCCGAGCATGGTATGATACTCTTTTCCGGTTTCTTCTTGACCATGGTTTTGTCAAAGGAATCATTGATAGAACTCTGTTCGGGATAGAGGATGTGGAAGATATCTTACTAGTTCGGATATATGTTGATGACATCATTTTGGATCTCAAACCATCAATTTGTGTGAAAAGTTTTCAACATTGATGAAAGGCAAGTTTGAGATGTCAATGATGGGAGAGATGAATTTCTTTCTAGGTCTTCAAGTGAAACAATCAAAGGAAGGAATATTCATCAACCGAAAAGAAAGTACACCGTAGATCCGATCACAAATATGGTGTCTGAGAATTGCAATGCAGTTAAATTCCCATGAATACTAACTCAAGATGGATCCGATTTGAAGGCAAATCGAAGAAGTCATCCGATTATAGAGGAATCATTGGATCATTGCTCTATCTCATAGCAAGTAGGCGGATATAACATTTGTTGTTGGGATATGTGCAAGATACCAAGCTAATCTTAAAAATTTAGTCACATGGATCTTTGCCAAAAAGATACTTAAAATATCTTAGGGCACGATGAATAGAGGATTATGGTATCGGTGATGATAACCTAGAGTTAAGTGGTTACTCGGATCTTGATTATGGAGGATGCGAGAATTGGGAAGTCCACGGGGAACTTGTCAATTTCTAGGAAATTTGATTTCTTGGTTTTGAAGAAAGCAGACCTCGATAGCAACAAGTCTTCTTTGGAGAATTTGAATATATGGGCTGCGAGGAAGGCTTTGCAATTCTTTAGCTCGGACAACAATTGAGGATTATAAAGTTGTAGCCAATGAAGTACCAATATTTTGTGACAATAATAGTGCCATTGCTATTTCACAAAAACCGGTATTACACACCGGATGCAAGCATGTGGATATCAGACATCACTTCATCGAGAGATCATGTCGAGAAGAAGGACATAAGGATGAAAAAAAATTCATCTTGATAAGCGAGAGCTGATATCTTGACTAAACCTTTGGCGGAATCAAGATTTCAAGAACTTTCGGTTGAATTAGGGATCTTTAGAACGGTGTATAGAATAAAATCAAAAATTGAAGGTTTTCGGATCATGAAGTTTTCTCGGAATCCTTCCGAGAAGCTCAGATAAAATGGAAATAATCGAATCAATCTTTAAAACTCAAGAAGATCTTGAACCAATTCAAGATTAAGATATTATCGACATTTTATCAAGATCGATTTTCAAAGAAGACCGATAGAGGGAAATTGGTCCGAAGAAGTAATGACTCATGCGATCCATTTATTGCTCAAGTAAATTCAAGAATCATTCAAGAATAAATATAAAAAACACGAGAATGTTTTTTTTTGGGGCGGATCGTTTTAAATTCGAAGAAGGTCAAGCGGTCATTTAATGCTCGCTACATTAATGACCAATGGGGATGTTTTGGCGCTTTTACTTTTTTGAGGAGGAGATCGTTTGTTCAGATACCCGATTAATCGGAGATTAATCTCAATCGTTGTTACTCACCTAACCAACACGATTCCCCACGATCTCAAGGCTATATAAACCCCAATCAGCCATTCAAGCCAAAAAATTTATCAAACCCCTTCATTTTCAAATCCTCTGCAATTAAAAATCCCTTTTGCCCGTAAATTCTCCAAACCCTAAAGCTTCCCTTCTTCAATCAAACTCTAAAATGGCTCAACCCCTGTTCGAGAGATTAGGCGAAACCAACAAGCCGTGGTACGAGTTCGTTGTCTCACTCAAAGCACAACCAACTCAAAGCCGTAAGAGGAGGCTCTGCGATATGATTCGATCGCTAAACTCACCCAACTAGTCGCAAACCGACTGCACCTGGGAGTTTGCGAAAGAGGTAATCAATTCATCAGAACTTGAAGATAGATGAAAAGGGTTGTATGCATTCTAAGTTAATCAGTATCACACTTAGAGCAAATATCCAAATACGTCGATTTTGAGAGGGATCGTATATTGTTAGAAAAAAAAATGAATGATGTTTTTTGAGCTCGTGATAGAGGAGAGGATCCTACGACGTATATGTCGGGAAGAGAAAGCGAGTACTTAGATAGATTGCCGAGAATCTGTTAAGTTTGAGGCGATTAATCGCATAAAAGGCAGACTGAAGCCACAATATCGTGTGTTGATGGATATTGTGAGCAAGTGCATCATGAGTCTTTTGGGGAGTTTTGAGCGGATAAGTACTTAAACTCGCATTGATGGCGGCGATAAGCTTCACCCACCATTTGATTTCAACCGGTGAAATTCCCGATCCAGACGGTGAGCGAAAGGGACCAAAGTTTTGAGGAAGATTGACGGGCGATCTCAATCAAAGGCAAGATCCACCATGCCACCAAAATTGCTTACATTTTGGAGATGTGCGAGAGAGGAGGAGGATATCTTCGCCAATTCGACCCCATTTCCTAAATCCAAAATTCTCCTTAAACCCATTCTTTGCAAAGGAAGCCGGTCATCGGGGGAAGAGAGAAAAGAAGGTAGAATCACCTTCTGCAAACCGCCGAAAAAGAAACCCAACAAACTAGGGGAAGATGTTGTTGGAGGCAAAAGATGGAAGCAGGAGCAAAAATGATGAAACAGGGAGAATCTTGCTCCAAAACGCGGAAGATTGGTGGTTCTCACCGATGAAGATGGAAGTGATTATGAAGAGATTCAACCCGAGGGCCAAACCGCCGAGTTCACCATTACAAGTGTTGGCTCGAGGTTATCTCCAGCGGACACAAGATCGATCGAGGAGCGGTGTCTTTTTCGAGGTGCTCGAGACATCGCTTCGAAGACAGATAAAATTTCTCGGGAAATTTCAAAGGAGCTCGGACCTCGAGATGCCTACCTCGGTGTGCGAGGCTTTCAGACGAAGAGCCAGCCAGAGTCGATCCAAGATGTGCAAGCTCAGATCGACGAGCTAACTCGGACTAAACTGAGGATATACCGATTCCAGCCTCCGAACCCACACGATACAAACCGAGGACGACCGCACAAACTTCGGGGATCTTCACAAACTTCGGAGCGCGAATAGTCTTGATGAAGCTCCTGAATGATCTACTTCTTGATCCCCAGCGTAAAACTTCAAATGAACCAGAGAGCCCGAGATGGAAGAAGGGCGAAATTTGAAAGGCGAGTGGAGGAGCAAGGGGGAACGGTTCATACTTGACCGACACCTCGAGCTCGGCTCATACCCCGATCCGCAAGATATTTTCTTGACATGACTAAATTTGTATTTATCCTCAATCGACTCTTCCGAGATGCTTGATATTCTTCTTTTAGAGGAAAACTGGTGGAATGAGGAGACAACCTTTCGACCGACTTCTCGGGGTTGAAGGACAAAGCTCGGGATGAAAAAACTCCGATTTTGATGAGGTGGTTCAGAGGGAAGTCAACAGAGGAGAGTAATTGAAGTTGGTGCCCCAAGGACGGAGACAAATCTCAAGATGGAGATGGGGACCAGCAGGAGATGTTGAGAAGTAGTCTCAGATTGAAAAAAGAGACTTATTTGCCGATCAACTCGGATCTAGTCAACATCGAATCGTTGATAGTACTCTTGGCCGAGGCATACCGAGACCGGAGCTCGAGAATGAAGTTGGAGCTCAAGATGATCGACAAACACAGAGGTACGAAGAAGATTCCCGAGATTGATCTCTACTCTCCGATAGAGAAACTTGAGAAGATTGAGCCAATGATGATCAAGATTGCTCGGATGGAAGAAACGTTGGCCAATCAAGCTCAAAAGATGGACGGTCTTAGTCACTCTTCTTGAAACGGTGCAAATTCAAAACACTCTAACCACCCGGATGACCTCCATGGAAGGAAAGCTAAATGAGAAGTTCGGAGGAGTCAAGGTTGAGTTAAGTGATGAATCAAGCGTAAAACACCGGGAAAGTTCCCGATTTCTAGAGGTGAAACCGCGAAAAAGAATGAGGTGCTAATCAAGTCGGCTTTGTTGAGGAAATGAGCTCAATGCTCATGACCAAGATGGCAGAGATGTTCAAAAAGCACTCTTCGCCCGGGTTGCACTTATCTCAAGAATTTTACGTGGCCAAGAACCATCTAAGGAGTTTGGAAGGACTAACAAGATCGGATAAGAAGGGGAGAAGTTCATTTGTGTAAGCAAAGAGCAATATCACATGGACCAAAGCCTCTCGTGCTTCTTCCAAATTACTAGTGCGAAGGGGGGAAAAGGAAGTCGAAGATCGGAAAAAGTTCATGGCACGTACTTTGGAGAAGAAGGCTCAGAAAGATCTTTGAAATGTATAATCTAGCAAAAGTCTTTAAAAAGTCGGAGACTCGAGAAGTTGAAGAAGTTCGGGTAGAAAAAGCCTATCTACACTGAAGTTTCTAAGCAAGCTATGCTTGATGTTGCAAGAGAGAAACCGAGTGTTAGAGCAAAAGGTTGGAACAAGTCGGATTCTTTCTTTCGCTTTATGAAGAGGAAAGCCTTGGGCGTTGTTCAACCCGAAAGCAAACGTGCAAAAGGCCTCTAAGCCAATCCAGAGAAAACCGATTCGATGATGAAGAAACAGAAACAAAAGTGGAATCGAAGTCTCAACCTCGAAGAAAGTCTTCAACACGAGAAATGCTCAAGATACTCCAAGAAGAACAAGCTAAGAAAAGCCGCCCGGTCTCGGAACGTCTGTGATCGGAAGGAAGATAATTTAAGAAAGCGAAGCGAAGGAGTGATTTCGGGAAGTTTAAGTAACAAGAGGAAAGGAACATCAAAAGCACTAAAAGTGGCCCCACGTTGATAAATGGATCCCTATCAAACTCAACGATATGTGGGAAGAAGTCAAGAGGACCTTCGGTTCAATTATGATGTTTCTCGGGAATGGAGAGGGGAAAGCTCAGATCAGAATGAAGCTTTCATTGAATACCTTCTTATCTTCTATCCAAAGTATCTACAGAGCTAGATTAACTTTGCGGATGAAGGAGAGGTACAATAGTAGCCCCAGGTCCATATTCCTATCCACCTCCAAAACTTGATAATGGCTTGGTGAATGAGAAGGCCATTACTCAAGAGATTACTTTCAATATCTTTGGTCATTGGGTTTAACAGAAAACATCCGGACATCATCAAGGAAAAAGAAATGAGTGAAGAAGAGATTTTTCGGAATGTTTGACTGGAGAGGTGCCCATTTGATGAAGTTGAGAATGAAGCAAATCAAGAGCAGAAGATCAAGAGCCAAAATCGGAAGATCAAGGCGAAGACTCAGAAGATTTTGTAATCTTTATATTTTGTCTTTTTGATTTTGTTGATAAACTCATTGTAATATGTAACGGGATACCAATCATCAATGAAGATTTATCATTATGCTCAAAAGATAATATCTCATTATCTTATTTACATGTATTTTATTTTGATATGCTGAATGAATGTCTCGAACCGATTGTATGATTGATAAGGGAGAAATTGTTTAAGTATTTGGTAATGAACTAGTTAAAGAGATTCATTCTTGAAGAAATTCTTTGAATGATTAAAACCGTTGAGAAACTCGAAATTGTTGAGAGATTCTCGATTTAAGAAATTGTTGGGAGACAACCAATCTTGAAATAGGATAAACCGAAACACGAGTATATGTTATTTGTTTGTAACAAGATAGGTTTGGCATCATCAAAAAGGGGAAATTGTTGGGAGATGAATTTTAATAAAGATTTATGATTTTGATTAGATCCCAAAACCCCCCGAGTATGACATGTTGAGAATGATCTTGATAAGTTGAGTCGATTCGGTTTTAGAATATTCAGGATGTTATCTGCGAGAATGTATAGTCAATAGAGATATAGTTAGAGGATAATTCTTCAAGACTCGAGAGGATCTTGATGGCGAAGACTTCAATGAGAAGACTCAAAGACATCATTCAAGATAAAACTACAAAGATTCGAGAAGACCTCAAGACTCGAAAACCCTCGAAGACTCAAGACTCAAGACACAAAGATCAAGACCGAGAAACTAAAGATCAAGAATCTTTGAAGGCACAATAATTCTTGAAGAATCGGTGAGGTCTTTGAATGCTCGATATGAACCCGAATGTTCCGGAGGCCTTTGAATATATCTATCGAAGGATGCAATCTTTAGAAGATCGCGATTCCTTAGAAAGTTAGATATCCGCCAAGACATTCAAGTGCGCACAAAAGGAACTAAGTCGAAGTGTTGTTAAGGTTATATCAAACTCGAGTTTGTAACCAAAAAGTGCCGAGTTGAAGGTGTCTACCTTTAACCGGAGACAAAAGTCAAAAGAGAAAGACAACATCGTACCACATCGATAATCGAGCGGTGTGAGGTCTCGAAAAAAGATGTCGGATGTACAAAAGTTCCAGATCAAAAAAAGTGAAGACCGGCTACATGGAAGTTATTGCCTAGAAAGTGTTAGGGAGTTTCAAACCCTAAATATAGTCGTTTCACACACCACAAGAGGGAACTCACGGTCGTCTCTCCAACGGATAGTTTTCAAGAGTGACCTTGGTGTATGCCTATAAATCTTGGTGACCCTCTACATTGTAAGGTTACGGAAATTTATACGCAACTTAAGAGCTCAAGCTTATTCTTGTAAAGTTAAAAGCACTCGAAAAACTTATAATTTCCCAAGTGCTTCAATATTGAAGAGAGCTCACTATACTAAGCCTAGCTTGATAAGAATTATCAAAGCTTAGTCGAGATATCCTAACCCTTTGCATTGTCTTCATTGTAAAGGATATCTCATCCTAGTTGGAAACCAACCAAGAAACCCCAAACCCTTGTGAAGGTAGTTGGAGTGTGTTTGTTGGTGAGAAGTGTTGTAAAGAGTTAGTAAACTACGCGGAGTAGTCGTAAAAACTCTAGAGGAGAAGTTAGTAAGCTTCTGAGGGGTAGTCCGAAAGCTTGTGTGTGATTGAGTAAAGTAAACTACGGAGGTAGAATGTAAAGCTCAAGGTCGGGTTGAGTAAGTAAACTCGTGGAGTAGTCGAAAACTCGTAGGGAGTTGAGTAAAGTAAACTACGAGGTAGTCGAAAGCTCATAAGTTGATAGTGAATTTCTCAAGAGTGGAGGAGAGAGTGGACGTAGGAGCTTGAGTCTCGAACCACTATAATTCTTTGTGTTCTTTATTGCTTTCCTTATCTCGTGCTTATACATTTGCATTGACTTGATTTTGAAAGCATACTTTTCATCGATATTGGTTGGAATCAATCCAATGAAGTTGCATAAGTGAATCACAACCTAATCACTATTTCATAAAGGAAGGTTTTACGCAAAGCTTAAAAGCAGTATAAACTAAGGGTCAAACCATTTTAACCCGAAAGTTAGAACATATAGTTACCAAACCGAACGCATTACTCTTACGAGGGTTCAATAAGTTAGTTATCGATCCAAACAACTCGGGATCTCCCACACTCGAGGACTCGGTTGGGATTATCGAGGTTTTAAAGCGGCTGGGATGCTGTCTCAATAGACTTTGACTCAGAAGCGATCTGTCTTTCGAACCTAATCTTGAGGATTATCGACGAAAGTGACCTCAAGTAAAAAAAAGTTTTAAAAAATCTTGAACACGTGTATTCCCCCATACGTGTAAGACTTCGTTGCACCGGGACTTAATGCTTTAACATTTTGGTAGGGATCGATGTGATTTGTGCTAAGTTATACCGTCTTATGCATGAGACCGTCTCATATGAATTTTATTTTTCTTAATTAATTACATAATATTAATGAACTAGTAAATAACCCCGCCAAATAGACTGAATCATTTATCAATATATAATACTAGGTTATAACCTCCGATTTTATTAAGAAGTTGAAAATAAATTATATATAAAGTAATATTAGATTTCTTAGTAGTTAACATGTTACACAATTAAAAATATATTACGTTTAATAATACATACATTTTCCAATTTTTTTAAATGTTGTTTTAACTTACTTAAATATCTGTATAATAAATACTCCCTCCGTCCCAAACTCTATTGTCATATTTCCGTTTCGAGTGTCTCATACTTGATTAACACTTTCCTTAAATGGAAATACTCATTTTGTCACTTTATTACATAAAATACTAATAAACTACTATTTTTAACCCCAACTACTTTATCACATATATACATATCTAATAACAAAATGTTGGGCCAAAAAATTATTATAATTTTCTAATAAAATTTTAAACATCTTAACAAGTTTGATGTAGATCAAATGGTATAACAAACATTGTTTATCTTCTTGTATCTAAGAGGTACAAGGTTCAATTCCTCATTTCTATCACACATATATACTAATTATTTTTTGAATATTTTTTAAATTATTAATATTATTTTTGAATTTTTGATCTAGATCTATTTATAAATATATAATAACAAATTATTATTCCAAAAAAGAAAAAAAATTCGACAAAAAAATTATTACAAATCTTTGAACTAAATATATTTATACATATATAATAACCAAATATTATACCAAAGAAAAAAATTCAACAAATTTTTTTTACAAATTTATCATAAAATTTTAAAAGTGGTACATTAATGATTAATAACATAAAATGTTATATTTTGTAGTTGATATGTTTTTTTTTTGAAAAACCAATTACTCCTTCCATCTTTTTTTAGATTGCTCACTTGATTTTGACAAAATTTTAATGAGAAAATTCTTTATTAATATTTGAAGATAATAAAATAGCTTTTTGATAAGGATATTTTATCAATTTTAGTAAATACGATTAAAAAATAAGTTACTTTTGTATTTAATTATTAGTGACATGTGATATAATTTAGTGATGTTTGTAAGGAGCAGTATTAACTGTATAGTTACTTTATTGTTATTTTGAGTATGTGATAAAATATGGACTTTTTGAATTTTGAGCAATCTAAAAAAGACGAGGAGTATTATATATATAAAAATATATAATTTATATATTTATTTGTATAATAATATTACATGATATTGGATTTATATTAATTAGTCCAATTACCATAAGTTAGTTGCATGAGCTATTGATATTAGATTTAAATTGTTAGTTGAATAACTTTTAATTAAATTATTAGTTGACGTTATTAGTTGAATTGTAAAATGATTACGAGGTTGGTTGTGATAAAGCTCGATTTGTTTACTTATTTGTATGATTCTTTTACAAGATATAATATTTAAATTGATTAGTCCAATCATAGACGGATCCAAAAAACTTTCATGACGGGGGCACAAAAATAAATAATATAAAGACTAAATTTTCCTGTGAACCCGGGTTCGCGTGAATTCTATTTTTTTAGTGTCACGATTATGCATATACATTATCAGTATCTTAAAAAATATTTAATTTTTTAAATAGTGATAGTGCATATACATAACAGATCTACAAATTTTTTCAGATGAAATATTTGCATGATTAACTAATTATAACAATGTTAAAAACTCATTTAAGTCATTATATACATATAATATAAGGGTGTGTTTTGAAATTCAATTGCTACAGTGAGAAGCACTTATTTTTTTAAATTGGTGTGACCCAACTTTTAAAAAAAATAAGTGTTTCTCAAGTGCACGTTGTGGTTTAAAACGCCACCTAAGTATTACTCCTAATAATTATAATATATATATGACATATACTTTAAAAAAAAACTATGAGGGCACGTGATCCTAACATATATAGGACATGTAGGTCCATCTTTGAGTCCAATTACTACTATATCTTATGAATTAGTTGCATATACAGTTGACATTAGACATTGGATTGTAAAACGTGTTGGGAAATTAGGGGTGCCCGGATCTATTCGAGTTGAATTTAAATACATATTTAAATTAATCAATTAATTACTAACATGAATTAATCCTAATTCAATTCAACATAATAATTAATGAACAAATAAACATCATGCGTACACGTATTTCACGTAAAACCTAAGCATGCGGAATCTAGGAATTACATAAATACTAACCTCTCGTAGAGACAATCGCTGAGATGATGGATCAACCCAAAGTACCTTCTCAAATATGTCTCATGTCCACGAACGTAATCCGGTGGGAGGATTATCAACTAACGATTTTAATCTTAAAGGAGAAAATAAAATATTTGGCCACCACCTTTGTGGATTTTAATTTTTCCAACACATGGAATTGCAAATGGGGATGAAAAATTCATCCCCTATTTATAATAGTAGAGGGTGGTGAAAATTTGACCTAGAATAAGATGGGAAAATCTTTTCTTGATCTCCAAGAAATCTTGAATATATCTAATATATTCTTTTCTCCATATTTAAAATATTCCACAAAAAATCCCACCTCCTAATATTAAGGGATATTTTAAAAAATTTCAACTAGTTAGGAAAGAAATAAGATCTTTTGACTTTTTTCTTGAATTTATGGGATAAACTTGTATTCCAAGAATACATATTCCATAAAATCTTTCCAAGAAAATCTTTTATCTCTTCCTACCCAATATTTTCGAAAATTTAATGAGGAAAAATAAGCAAAATATTTTCTTCTCCTTTTCATTAATTGGACTTTAGTTTGGGCTATTTGAGGGGCCTTTAGGAGAATTAAGATTGGACCTCCAATGGGCTATGAAGCTTTAATATTTAGCAAAAATATTATTTAAGTCCATTAATATTAATTTGCTCCACTATATAATTAATATTGAACTATCCATCTTAACCACATTACGACTTCACAATAATATGGCTTTCCGGTCATTATTTCCGTGTTTAAGATTATCTTAGTCCATTAATTAATTAAGCCCATTTGAACAAGCTTAGATTAATTAATATCTTTGTCCTTGGAGTAAAGACAACTCAACATTATTATCCATCTAGAAAAATAAATTTCCACTTTGCAAGATTTGGTATGATAAAGATTCGAGCCCACCAAGGGACAAATCAAGCAAGCCGTATTGCACACGATTCTCGTATTAAATCTTAGCAATCGTCATCATAACTAATAATATTGCTTTCAGATACAAGGTATCGAATCACATTGATTCTCTTCCCATCATAAATCAAAGCAATAGTTATTAATTTCACACGATCCTATTTAAGGAATGGAGATTAAGAAATAACGCACCACTGAGGTCTAATTCTTGTATATTCAGTACCGATGAATTTATCCTCCTGTAGGTCCTTTTCAGCGCATCATGATGCACTAGTGTAATCCCTTGGTCAAGACAAGTCAATCCGAGCCTTACACTTCAACCTTTCATTTCCATCCGGGTTGTGAATTTGTACTTAGTCACGAGAAACATTAATTTGATCTTCGTGATCCGGTATCACCAAATTAACTACAGCGTAACACGTCTTGACTTTATATCGAGCGGGTATGCAATAAATATATGTAACATTCATTCATATTTAATGCAACATGTGATAAATAATTTATTTTAGTAAAATAAATGAGAAATTCGGTTTGGTTATACAAAGTAAAAGCATACTTTTCAGTATAACCCAACAAAATGATCTTTTGGGTTGATTGTGATGAAGCTTGGTCCCACATTAAAAAAAAAAAAAACTAATCGAGACTAACTTAGGACAAAGAGTGTTGATTTCAAGAATGACACTGACTTCATCAGATAGTAGACTCTCTTTAAGATCTTAGAAAGATAATTTTGACTAATGATATCTTATGGTGTGACCATTAATAAGAATTATAGACAATTGTTAAAAACCTTGGACTTTCTTAAGGAGATCAATTTCAATCATGTATAGTTATATGTTATCATGTTTAGAGTAACTAGAGGGGACAATTTGAAAATTTTGACATGCAATGAGAATTGGGAAGACAATAATATGTGAAAACAAAGTGGTTTAGAAGGAAATAATTCAAAATTGTAAGAAAAAAATACCTTTAAAGTTGCATTATTTAACAATGTAATTTTTTAAGTAGTTGAAGCGCCACCCATTTTCCATGCCTGATTGCAAAAGCAAAATATGTTCATAAATCGTGTGTTGCATCAAAATGAAAAAAAAAATTATATTTAAAAAAATGTAAAAAGATTCTTCTTATTATTATAAGTAAAATAATTTTTTATAATTTATTTAACACAAAAATAAATACATTTCATATCATGTTCATTTTATACTCATAAATCGTGCAACGCACGGGTGATATACTAGTAAAATACTAATAAACAACTCTTTCTACCCCAACACTTTATCACTTTATCATTTTTTCTTAAAATCCGAGCACATATTAATGTGACAATCGAGTTTGGGACAGAGGGAGTATCGTTTTAGCATATTCTCCACCATTATATCATGTATACATTTATAACATGGTTATTTAAATTTTAAAATTTCTTAAAAATGTGTTATGTGAATAATTTTTCAATAATAATTATAGTTAAAAAATTTAATTTTGTTGTTGCTCTTGCTATGAGAAGAGAAAAAACCCCGTTATTGTTCTTCCCCTCTCTTTGAAAAGAGAAGAAACCTCTTTTGTAGGCGATGCTAGAAAAGTGAAGACACCTCTGTTTTTGGTGATGTCTTTTTTTGATGAAATAGAAGAAATTCATGTTCCCGTTGATGCTCTTTATGAGGAAAATGAAGAAACCTCTGTTTTTTGGTGATGAAACATACAACTGTATTATTTATTTCTTATCGTAGATTGTTAAACATAAATTCCCAAATTAAATTTCTTCTTAAATCGATTGGGTTTGGCGGCACTCACCGAAGATTCACACAATACATTCGTTCTACACCCACTGAATCGAAGTTATAAATTATTAAAACCCTAAATTTTGGACAACTATTATCGTAACCTAATAATCGATATTGGATCGTGAGTACAAATCAATGAAATACTCGAGGATCGAGCATAATAGTGTCGAATAAAACAAATGATGTTGTAAAGATGGTGAAAAAATGGAGAATACCAGAATAGGGTTTGATTGTTCTCTAGTGACAAAGACAGCGGATTTGGAAAATAAACGAGCGTGAAATGTCAGATCTGAAAAAACAAGGGGTCCATTCACTTTATATATGCTAGGGGCCTTTTCGAAATTTTACATAAAAACGTGTGTTACTGTTCAGTTGAGATTTCTTAACACACCCGAAATGGTAAGATTGTTCGCCAAAGTTGAACAAAATCTCTGGCGGATCTTGAAAAAATCGTGGGCCTAAATGATTTAAAACTTGGCTACCAAATTGTGAGATGACCCGTGATAAGGGGGTTATCTTAGCTAGCAAGCGGACCTAAAAGGGTAATGTTGATACTAATCTTAAGAAAAATAAATTTAGCAATGCACCGGTGAATTCTAGAAGATGAAATATTCTAAAAAGTTGGCTTTCCCGAGAGTGGTTTCTAAAAAAGCAGTGGTATGTTTATGGAGATATCTGATGCCTCAAAAAAAATTAATTAACCTTATAACATTAGTTTTGATAACATTGGAACTTAGATATGTTATAATCTTGTTGTAGGAATTTCTAGTTATAACTTATAAGTATACTCAAACATAACCATTATTAGGACTTTGAGAGCACCCCTCTTCCCTCACACAAAAATCGTACTCCTCCAGTCGGATCGGTTTTTCGGCGGTTGACTTTTACAGCGTTTTTTGTAGCGAGTTTTTATTAGTAATTGAAATGATAAATTCACTTTTAAGGAAGCGGTATGATAGATGAGGGCTTATCTATCATTACCCTCCTAAAAGTTACTTTATCATTTCAATTCGATACAAAACTTCCGCAAAAAAAAAAAAAAATCAAAATTGAATCGCGAAACCGATCCGGAGCAGAAGTAGTCATGTTTAATTTTTTTTTTCAAGAATCGATTAAACCCCAATCTTGTCTGCGGTTTACTTTGAGCCCACCAATGTCGAAAGGAAAAAAAACCCTTGTTATAAAAAAATAGGGGTTCTCTTATTTCACTAAAAAATAAATTAATTGGAATGCTTGGTATGACTCGGGGAATGATAATGGTAATGGATATCATTGATGGGTCAATCAGGGGTTATTGATTGCATTATTATTGTTTGGTTAAAAAGTCAACAATGAGTATCGTGTGAGGAATGTGAGGAGGGTTAAGTGAATGATGAAAGTAGGATAATCAATTACTCCTCGGTCCGAAGTTATTTATCCCTTTACTTTTGACATGAGTTTTATTGTGAGAGTTGTTTATTAGTATTTAAAAGTGATAAAATGATTTTTTGGTTAAGGATCTTTGTAGTCATTTTTACTTTATTATTAAAAGTAGATGACTTTTTGTGGATAAAAATAATGACATGAGATGTAATTTTTGAGATGTTGGGAGGGTAGTTGAAAATGGTGTAATTATTTTATTGCATTTTATGGAAAAATTAAAAACAAGTTTGGGACGGACTTTTTGGGAAAAATGGGTAAATAACTTTGGGTCGGAGGAATACTTATTTCTATTCCCATTCTGAAGACACATCATAAGCGCCTTGATTATTAATGAGAATAATTCTCATTCTAAAACTTCCATTATCCCAACCAATCGGACCTAAATAGTATACTTAGCGTGAAAAAACTATTTGTCGATGTGGTGTTGAAGGTCGTTTTTGTAGGAAGTATATATAAATTTCCAAACATTTTAGAAGCACAATGACCTATTCATCAATTGAAAAATCTCTAGCGCTCTCTGAAGGAGAATTCCCAATCGATGCAAGCGAGTGAATGTTTGGGTTAAGCAATTAGAATTTTGAAGGAGAAGATCGCATTCGAAGAAGAAGAAGAAAGAACTATGGGTTTTTTTTTTTTTTTTTTTTGTTAAATAAAACAAAAAACAAAATAGGGATAGAATTGGTCAAATAGTGAAGAGGCTAAAATTAGTGAAAAAATAGATATACCCACTTTCATTGAATATTAAAGAATCTTACCCATTTCATATAAAAAAAAAGATATCTACCCATTTTTTAATAAAAATACATATATGTTCTTATTAAAAGAAAGAATTTACCCACATGGCCCACACCCTCTTTTATTTCTTAGACTTAATTAAATTATAGACTATTTATCTTTTTTTTTTGATGTAGTCATCCTTATTTATTTTTGTTATATCTTAATTTTGTAAATTAAAAAAAAAATATCAAATCTATATATATAAAAAAGCTGAAACCGCCCCAAATTTAGAAACCACTGGATTTTTCCGCCAAAAAATATTGCTAAATCGGGAGAAGAATCTTTAAAAAAAATATTAACAAATCTTTGTGATAATTTTCAAATATTCGATTTGAGAAAAAAATTAGAATATATTTGGAACTTTGAAATATCTTTCTTTTCTAATACATTTAAAAAAATCTTTAGAACTTTGGAATATCTTTCTTTCTTTATAATAGTAGAAACCGACCTACATTTAGAAAAAAATGGATTTTCACGCCAAAAATTATTGTCAGATTGGGAAACGAATCTTTGTAATTAATATTAATAAATTATAACAAATTTCGAAATAAATATGTATAAAATAAATATTAACAAATTATAATATATTGAGAATAATATTTGAAAAAAATATGTGAAATATTTTTACAAACGCTAATGTCATTATCAATCTTATTCAATTAATCAGAAAAAAAGATTCAAATCGCATAAGTGGTCGGATAAAATATGTGTACGCTTTAGATCGATTTAATTTGCAGGGTCTTGCACAATATTTTGTACATTAAACATCATGTATCTTTATACCAAATCAGAAAAAAAAATGTTTATATTTTTTTGTTTAAAATAACTCAAGATTTCATTTTTTTTGGCAGATTGAACATGGAGGTGCAAGGTGAACAATGTTGATTTATTATTACTATAAAATCCCTGCTCTCTTTGTGGTCATTAATGGATAGAGAATAATACTTGGAAAAAATATGTGGAATATTTTTTATAAATATTAATATTGAATTGAAAAATAAATTTTTGGAACATGGGAAAAATCTTTGGAATAGATAAGTATGGAATATATATTAATAAATTATAATGGGATTAGGAAAAATCTTTGAAAAAAATATGTAGAATATTTCATCTTAAATTTAATCTCAATCCACATCTAATTATTAAAAAAAAAAAGGAATCTCAACCTTCAGGATTTTTTTTTTTCTTTTTGCTTTTTGATGTTCGATTTTTTATTTTTTAAAATTTTATTTTTGCATCTAATGATTTGGTGAGATAATTCTTCACTATATATCAATCTTATAGTTCATATTGATTTATTTGCTAAACAATTTGTGTTGGTTTAATGATTTATGTTCCAAGTAATACTTACTAAAATTGTTGATCTATTTTATTTAAAGTATATTTATATGATTTTTTTTATATCTGTATTTCATACAATTGTTAATTTATTTGTTGTTTTGAGGATTTACATTTTGCATATTCTTATTTTACATCTAATGATTTGGTAAGATAATTTTTTTAGTATATCAATCTTATAGCCAAGTTGATTTATTTGATTGCTACACAATATATGTTGGTTGAATGGTTTCTTTTACTGGTAATACTTACTAAAACTGCAGTTCTTATAGTTCATTAATGTTGATTTATTTGATTGCTATATAATTTATGTTGGTTTAATGGTTTCTTTTGCAGGTAATTCTCACTAAAATTGCATAACTATTTTATTTAAGGTATATCTTGATATTTGTTTCCATACAGGATTCTTAATCTCCATACGTATGTTATATCCGATGAAAAATGTCAAATACCTATTTTAAATCGCATGAAGATTGTCGAAGGCTGCCTCTACCAAAAATTCAAAATCAGAAGTTTTATGTTATATGTATATATGTATTCCATACAAGATGTAAGTCTATTGTTGCTTTGAATTTTTTTTTGTTTTGCAGGTTCTTATTTTATATCTAATGATCTGATGAGCGTTAAGAAAATTCTAATGACACTTTTAGTGTTACTAAAATTTACGTGAAAGAAAATTTTTGTCTATAATTTTGACAATGATATTGAAAGTTTAAATTAAAAAAAGGTAGAAATGATCAAAGTCAAGATTGAGAAATATTAGTTGAATATGTATTCATTTCTCTTAAACACTTTAATATGAATACTTAAAAAACACTTTATTAATATAAAAAAAACTGATACAAATTAATTATCCAATCATAACCGTGCATTGCACGGGTTCAATTACTAGTAATTCATTATAATGGATATTTAATATATTGCATCAATAGAATAAATATATAAACATTTATTTTATATTGATATAATAATAAATAAATTTAACAATGTGAACTAATTATCTTTTTTTTATTCTTTACAATTATAAATATCATTAATTTCACTTTTAAAATTGAATAGATCCTTTCTAATAATGATTTTACTAAATCTAATAATTTCATTTTATTGATCTCATATTCTTAATTTTAAAATTTATAATGTGCATTTAAATTACCACATACTTATAAATTTACTTATATATATAAAATAAATTATCACACCCCCCCCCTAATTTCCTGAAACGCCCTTGTTTCTCTCCTCAATCGGCCTACCACATCATTTCTTCTTCCACCATTTTCCGTGCGTGCTCCTCCCACCCTCCCGTCACTCTTCAGTGCCTGCGGCCACCCGTCACCGCAGCCTCGCCCACCATATTGCACCAGCCCCCGCCCCCGCCCCCACCGTAACGTCGTTTACGATTCTGATCTTTTTTTTTTTTTTATTTTTTTAGGTGATGTATTTCTCAATTACGTTGGTGCTAATAATCGATTATTCCAATTGATCGAATATTCGATCCTGTACTCCTCAATGGCAGCTCTGAGTGGAGATCGGTGTCCTTTTGCTGAAACTAGCTTATGAAACTGATCGACACTTCACCATGTTTGAAGCACATGTAAGTTTATCCTTCCGCACAATTCTGTTTACCGTTTTGCGGTTATTTTGGAGCTGCCAAGTGTAGGTATTTTCTGTTTTTAATAATTATGTGTTGGTTGTTTGATTTGAAATGTATGGAGATAAATTTGTGGTGGTGATTTTGTTACAGTTTAATGTGAATAATGTTTCGGGTTGCTGCATTTTTGTTGTGGTGGCAACTGAGTTTTCTGTACTATTAAGCTTGGAAACGGCAGAGATATAGTTTAGTTATTAGTGATTTTTATTACATTTGGATAATTGGATTAGACTTGAAAATTTCATGTCGTGGAAGTTATTTTGTTAAACCTATTCGTTTTTCATGCTCAATGCAATTGGACTAGATTATGGTGTCTAAGCACAAAGAGAATTAGGGGGAGTATATTACTCAAGTGATGGAGTCAGAAAGAAACACTCAGTTGGGACAAAATATGTGAGAGAAGGGATGAGGTTAAGTAAGGTAAAAGATGATAATGAAAAAAATGTCAATATCTCAAAGAACCGAGTAATTGCAATGAGTTCATACTTAGGTGATCACCTGCCTTGTGGATTTGTAGTTTAGAAGAATTATAATCATGCTTTGTCTGGTAATATGTTAAAGACATTACAAAGAACAAATCCTAGAGGCAGTTCGGTGCACAATGAGTCTCAATGACTCTTAGCATGTAGGCCAAAAAAAGAAAAGACCCAATCATTTGATCAAGGAAGACGGCAGATGAATGGACACCATTTAGAGGACAACAAGTAAAATTGCACTCTTCCCCTGAAATAGAAAAACCTGTTATATCCTTTAACAAAAATGAGTACCATTTCCTTCCTGGACGAGTCTGTCAAAGCTATGAATGAATTATGATTTGGTCAGTTTTTAAAAATAAGATTAGAAAAACATCGTGCTGCCATGAGTCTTTGCAATTCATTTTTGGGTAGAAAAACAAACTCCTCTAAATGGGAAGTTTAATTGGTCCAACTCGAAAAATTGTTATATAATAAAGATCTTCTGATGTGCCTATATGATTCACAGTAAAAAAAAACAGCTACTCTCCTGTAATGACGCAAATATTTTGATAGTTCAGTAAGAAAATCTCCTCTCTTTGTGTAAAACGAAAAGGTTTCTTAAGATAGAGAAAGTGTAAGGGATAAGGACCCCTTTTATTGATTACAAATTGAAAAGAAAGGTACCACATATTACAGTATCACCTAAAGTGAACCAACAGTGTCTAACTAAATTTCGCGACATGAAAATCAAGATTTTATATGGTCAAATGACTGGATCAGTTTTTGAAGCAAGTTAGGTTCTTAAGATGAATATAATGGCTATATGCTTGTGTATAGATATCTTCTAAAGAAAGAAGAACTATTAAAAATCTTTCTCCCACTCTGTTAATTTTAGGGTTATCTAGCTGTTATTTTTTCAGAAAGCATATCTGCAACCCCAAATCTTTCTAATTTTGTCATCCTATATGTCTGATTGTAGCCATTCTCAAATCATGTTGGTTTATCTTTTCTTTTCTTCTTGATTTCTTATAGGTCTTGCATTTGCTTCGGAAATACTTGGGTGAGTATGTCCATGGGCTCTCAGCAGAGGCCTTGAGAATCAGTGTTTGGAAAGGTACGTTGTTGGAGTTCTCATATGTGTCATTGTCCATTATGTCGTTTTTAGTGTGAAAGTGGGTTTGGGGGTACAAAAGCATAAAAACTTCGAGCATTTTCTGAGTTGGATGTAGTGCTGATACCTTGCATGTCCTGTGTTTTTTTAGGTGATGTCGTTCTCAGAGATTTGAAATTGAAAGCGGAGGCATTGAATGCATTAAAGCTTCCTGTAACTGTCAAAGCTGGTTTCCTTGGCACTATAACCTTGAAGGTAAAAGTTGTTATTTGGTTGCTCTCTGTCTGTAAGTAATTCATCCCAGGAACAAATTCACCACAAAACACATGTTGATTTAGTTCCAGTTGTTTGACTCTCCTTTTCCTTTCCCTATCTAAATTAGTAATATGTTTCACCTGTTAAACCTTGCAACTTTCATCTGTATAATTTTGGATACCTGTTTTTTCTAATGTATGTAGAAAGTTTCTTCATGAGTATGTTGGACATTCTTGATACTTTGTGGACCATCCTCACTATTCTTGTTTGAAGTTGGTCTTGTATATGTTGATTAGAAAATAAGCAAATTGTCTGTAACCTATACATTATACAGATGCAGAATTCAAAACTTATTATGTATTGCATATTATTAGAAACTATTTTGTTGTATCTCAGGATTATTGTATCACTTTTTTTGTTTACATAAAAGAGAAGTGTCACCACAATACTATATATCTCAGATTAATTCCCTCGTAGTATTTCTAGCATGTGGCTGGTCATTTCTTCATTAAGTACACCTGGGGAGGTTCATGATTCTACCTTATAATTGCCTTGTCTCTGGTTCTGCTTTTCATGCCATTTTAGAATGTGGTGTATGTGACAAGTGTATACGCTTAAGGGTTGCTTCCTGCACTGTCACATGTTTTAGGGATTAAAAAAAAGGGTTTGTAATATTGCTAAGAACACACCCAACTTGCTTTATTACCATAACTTATTAAGTTTTTAGTTCAACCTCTTTTTCAACAATGACATACCGATAATTTATTTGATTCTTTTGCTTTGATCATAAGGTACCTTGGAAAAGTCTTGGCAAAGGAGCCAGTCATTGTTCTAATTGATCAGTGTTTATTCTTGCAAATCCTGCATTCGATGGAAGGTCTTTGAAGGTTTGAATTATTTCATGCCTTGACTGAAGCTAAATGGAACAATGCATGATCTATTCCCAACAGTTCTATATGTATTAATTTTTATCCCTTTTCTGTTTCATTCCCCTGTTATCCCCTCTAATGCAATTTTGTTTTATTGTCTTTAAGGAAGAAGACCGGGAAAAGCTTTTTGAGGCCAAACTACAACAAATTGATGTGAGCATTTTTTATTAATTTTCAAATCTGCGATTGAATATTTTTCAGCTGATCTAAGAAATGGGAACTAGAGTGCAACTGTTATTTTAATGATGGAAAAGCTTTAGAATGCCTGTAGTTGGTCCTTATTGCATGTATCCAATTAATGGAACTAACCGTGCCTTTGATTTTGTAGTTAGCTTTCTTGCACGTACATGCTCGTGATCATCTTATTTTTTCTTCCTTTTCCTTCACGATAAAATAACTGACTATAAAATGCTTATATGTATGCATGTATATATATTTGAAAAAAAACACTCATTTTTTTCCCTTTTGGAGACAGGTTTTACTCAATTGGACTTGTTTTTTCTTTTTGTTCATGTGCTTCTTAGTTTTTCTCTGGTTTCCCCCTGTTTTTATGTGTGGTATAAATTAGCTAGTGTCTGCATGTCATTGCTTTGGTAGATATACTGTTGTGCTTCGTTTGGGTTATAAATATTAATTATGAGCGCTTGCTGATTTGTTGCTTTAGAGGGATTGGTATAGATTATGGTTATATTTTGTGGAATGCTGATTACTACGATACACACAACCCAGAAACAGCAGAATAACGATGACTAAGTCAGTTGATAACTTTTTGCTAGATTCTATGGAGGCAAAGACATTCTCAAATGACCACTTGTTCTCTGCTTGACAACTTGAAAATATTTTTTAAGATATGGATTGTATATTAAGAATGAAGGCTGTGACTAAAATAGTGTTCGGGTTGTAATGGGCCATTTTTGGAGTCAAAAAAGAACTTCAACCTTTTATTTTGTGTTCGTCCCCAACATTTTACTGTTTATATTACTATATTTACTCATCTTTGCCTCAAACTTCATATTCTACTTAATGCTTATATTTTATCATAATACAGGAAGCAGAATCAGCAACGCTTGAAGCGCTATCACGATCAAAGCTGGGAAATGTATGAAATGCACTCTGAATTTCAAGTGGATGATTATAGAGTTTTCTATTTCATGTGGAGTTTTGTACTTGGCTTAAGTTCACTTGTTTTTTCTGGTTTGTGTGAGATCAGTCCTGGATTACCTTATATGTGTTCTAGGTCTAGGACTAAACTTGTGAAAATATCTTTGCAGCACTGTTCTGTTTTTCTACATGGAAGTTGGAAAATATGTTCTCTTATTTTAGTTGGAAAATAGGTAACAATTTATGAAGAAAATTCTCTTATTTATCTCAAGTGATGCCTTTTATGCCTTTCTCCTTTTCTTTCTAGTTTCTTTTTTGACAATTGTTTCTTTGGGAGACTTTAGATAGCACCTGGACCCAGTTTATCTACAGTGATTGATGAAATAACAGGAGAAAAAGTGCTAGAAAGATTGTTGTTCAGTGGTCCATATGGTCCATTTGGATTGAAAGAAATAAGAGAACTTCTGAGAACTCTTTTGAGTCATTAGATGATATTTGTGATAGGATCAAGTATAGAGTTGCTTATTGGCTGCTTGGTCATAGTTCTTTCAGAGACATCAGTGTTTCAGATTTAGATAGGACTGGAGTAGTCATCCTTTAAGGGATCTCTCATTCTTACGTTCTTTTCTTCATCAATAAAAAGGGACAGCAGAAGAAGGTAGAGTACTGAATTTAGGGTTCTTAAATAACATTTATTGATGATGAATTATTTCTAATGAAATTTTGACTTGTATACTTGATTTCATGTGATAAATAATACATAATTCCAGGCGAGTTGCACTTCCTATGTCTCATAAATTGTTAGAGTTATAATGTATGCAGCCAAAAGAATTATCTTATCACAGTTAACTCGCGTTATTCTTTGCTACTGAACTGAATCCATATAGCATAGAAAAGATCTTGATCTGATGGCCTCCTCTTTTCTTGATGATGTCTTTTCAAGTCTGCTCTCTTTTAAGCATTTCAATTTTAAAAGCATGGACTACTTTAAGCATTCATTTTTTGTGTAGTTCACACTTTCACTTTTTTTTTTTTCCCCAATTAAGCTTTTTTGTGATTGTATTGCAGCCATCAGCTGGAAATTCTTGGCTGGGATAAGCTAATCATGACAATTATTGGAAATCTCAAGATTTCTATTAGCAATGTTCATATTAGATATGAAGATTCTGTAAGGTTAGTTTTTACTTGAAGTTGATGGATATTCAGATTGTCCATTTAATTTAATTCTTTACTTGATACTGTCCATTTTTAAACCTGGAAACTTATTGTCTGGTGAAGTGATTAAACATTAATTACCTTTTCTGTGTCATTACTTGTGGCTTTTGATTTCTTCATAACTTTCAACACACGTGTTCTTACAGCAACCAAGGACATCCATTCTCCTGTGGCATTACCCTTGCAAAACTTGCTGCTGTTACAATGGATGAGCATGGAAATGAAAAACCGACACAAGTGGTGCTTTAGATAAATTATAAAGGTATCTCTCATGCTTTTTTCATTCTAAAGATAGCTTCTTTTGACTTTACTAGTCTGGCTTAAATGTTAAATTTACTTGTAAAGTGGTTCTTTTAGATGATAATTTTGAAAAGTCTGAATTCAATAAATGCCATTGTGGATACTGGATATACTCCCTCCGTCCCGCAATGACTTGAACACTAGAATTGGACATCAAACCAAGGAAAGTGGGTTAAAGTGGGTTTGAGTGGAATAAAATAAGGGTGTTGTGAGTGTATTAATATTATATTTGTTTCCATTTTGGGAGTGTTCAAGTAATGTTGGGACGTCCAAATAAGGCAAGTGTTCAAGTAATGTTGGGACGGAGGGAGTACTATATATCTCCTTACTTACGGGTTTCATAAATGATACTATAAGATTGGATCATTGGAGCATGTATCATGTTCACTTTGGCTTAGTATACATGTATAAGATGTACCTTGAGTATCGGTGTGTATGAATATCTGGACTTATTGGTTATTTTGTTATCTTTCATGGTCCTGTTATAGTCATTGCAACTTGAAAGGCTTGCCATGTATCATGATTCCAATCGTGATCCCTGGAAGTTGGACAAGAGATGGGAGGATCTTGGCCCTCAGGAATGGATTGAGGTATATTCTTGTTTTTGAGCTATTTATGGTACTTTCCTCGCTTCAAATCTGTCCCCTCATGGACTCCTCCTCTCTTCAAATGTGTCCCCTCACCATTAACATGGTGACCTATTTCTCAGAGTGTTCTCATTTTGTCTCTTTATACATCTTTGTTTGTGTTTAGATATTTGAAGATGGTATTAATGAATCTTCAAAAAGCAGCACCTCATTGTCACCATGGGCCCATGACCGAAACTATTTTGTTTCACCTATCAATGGAGTTCTTAAGTACCATCGTCTAGGAAACCAGGAAAGAGATGATTCCAACGTTCCTTTTGAAAAGGCTTCCTTTGTCATCTCTGATGTTTCTTTGACAATTACAGAGGTATGAGTATTCATTTGATATTCCACCTGCATTGTGCAAGCATTTGTTGTTTATTTGACAATGTCATATCCTTGAGAAGCTTATACATCTCAGTGTGGTGACACATGTTTGTGTTGGACTGATGGTAAATCAACTTGAAAATAGATGAGACAGATATAATCCATAGTTTCCCAATGATATTTAAACTTTGCAAACATATAAAAGTAAATGCAACTTCTAAAGCTGCTTTTTAGGCCATACTTCCCCGATCACTATCTGGATGGAGAGTAATTTGTTTGCTAAAAGTGTCACATTCGACATTTTCATATGATTTTCTGCTTGCCTAGTATGTTTAATATCATTGCACTTCTCTCCACACTCACTCTTTAGAATGAAAATTGTCAAGTTTGAAGGAGATTTTTGGATGTCTTGTTTTAAGTATGTTTTGTTTGAATATGGACCAAGCATTAAGCATGATCTGCACCTCATTTCAGGCCCAGTATCATGACTGGATCAAACTTATGGAGGTCATATCTACATAGATAAACGCGGTCGAAGTCCTTCATTTAAGACCCATGGTGCCAGTGTCACAGGATGCAGCCTTATGGTGGCGTTATGCTGCTCATGCTGGATTGCGGCAGAGAAAAAATATGGTAATTTTTTTGAGTGCTAATAAATATCCATCTAACAGTGACATTTAACACTTAAAACTAATCATATCGATGTTTATGAGTCTCGCTTGCTGAGTTGCTGGTAATATTTAAGAGTTTTATACAACCAACATGAATATGATGCCAGTTAGGCATTTTAAGGAACTTTTTAAGAAGTCATTGTTTTACAGACATAAGTGTGAATGTATACATTTATACACTCTTACATGCTAGATTTGCAGAATGTGTAAAAAAAACAAAAGCTTAGGGTTTAAAAAATTAACTAAAAGTCTTAATTGGATGCATGTCTATTCACTCTTAAGGGGTATTAATAATGATCAATTTCATGCTATATAATTAATAATGCTATTTGTTATAACTTGTAAAAATCAGCTTAATATAAATAGTACATTTGTATATATTTTCCAATGTTGATGGTTGTTTGATTAGCAAATTATATTTCAGAATTAGGTTTTTACATCATCAAATTTCAGTTTAGTATTTAATTTGAGTATCCTGTTGAGTATTATGCTATCCCAACTTACTATTTGTCATGGTTCGGAGCTCCTGATGGAATTGTGAATCTAATGACAAAAGCGATCAGATTTTTCTTATGTCATGATCTTGATGGGGCCAGCACACTAAGTCTCTTGGGATATATGGTGGTTCCTAAAAGGGACGGTCTGGGTATTTGGAAATAAAATTAAGGCTTTTTTGAGTAAATGGTGGTTTCATTTTCAAGAAGTGAGGAATTCTCTCTGGCGTAGAGTGTTAAAAGCAATAATGTTGCAAGAGAACAATTGAGATACTAGTTTTGTGTTTCCTACATTCATGTTGCTGTTTCATCTGCTGCTGTATATTTTTAATATTGCGTTCCATAAAACTAAAGCATCTTATTTGTTGTATCTGACAGTTATCAATTTTCTGGGTAATTGTTCCGGAACCTATGTCATCTTCATAGACGATATGTGCTATTATATGCTGATTCACTGCAGCAATTGGACGTGGATAATTCCAAAATAAGATGCATTGAAATGGATCTCGATCCAAAAATTATTCTGTTATGGAGGTATTTGCACCAAGTTTGTTATGTCTACAAATTGGATGCATAGAAGGAAATGAAGTTCTCTACGTTTTCCTGCTTGTCTAATTCAATATATAATTGCATACATACTCAAGGAAAGTATGTCCACAGAGGAACACTTACTACATCTTTTGGCTATGATGGCCTGAGTACATGCATGATATTTCTGTGGATTCAGATGTTGAAATTTGTTAGGCTTCTGTTTTGTATGATTTTGGTTGTTACTGGTTCTTTAATTGTCAGTATTAGATAGAATGATGATCTCCTTTTCCTGATCATTATTTAGGTTTCTTGCCCATGCAAAGGTTGAATCAGTAAAATCAAAGGAAGCTGCTGAACAGAGGATGCTTAAAAAAAGAGGATGGTTTTCCTTAACATGGTCCGTGTAGTTTACTCAATCATTTTCTTTCCTCTGCAGTATCATCTCATTCTTTCAGTTTTCTTTGTTTAGTTGGTTGGAGATTTTCCTTGACTTCATGTTGTATACGTTTCTTGGAATCATATACAAACATATTGCGAGCTGTTTACAGGGAAACAACCACAAATGTAAAATTAATGAAGCTGCCTTACCCATTAGCTGTAATATTTATCTGCATCACATGTTTTTTTTTATAAGAAAATAATTTTATTGCAATAAAATTTAGGGATGAGAAATCCATAGCAATATTACAGCAAGCAGGTTTACAAAGCAAAACGGCAACTCCTAACTACATCTGACAACCATAAACCTTGAAACTACACTGACTCAAGGACCACAAGGCAACCTTATACTTAATTCTATACTGGATATCATCTAAGGATTCACAACTACCATCAAAGGTCCTCCTATATTCTCTCTATCCAAATAGACCAACATACAACAGAAACAACATTCTTCCACAAAATATTTCCTTTTTAATCTGCATCACATGTTGTTAAAACACTTCTTTTATTTGCATCTGTAGAAGCTTTTATTTTCCTAATATAATTATTTTTTTGTCAAGCAGGAGAAACAATTCCGGAGATGACTCCACAATTGACAATTCAGGTGTTTCTCGGTCAGTGGAAGAGAGATTGACCAAAGAAGAGTGGGAAGCAGTCAATAAACTGCTAAGTTACCAGCCAGAAGAGGATTTAGCTCACAATGGAAAGGATGAGAAGAACATGACACATTATATGATTATTGTCTCTATCAGTAAAGCAGCTGCCAAAATCGTCAACATTAATAACACTGAGATTGTTTGTGGTAGATTTGAGAACCTTAATGTATCTACTAAGTTTAAACACCGGAGCGTTCATTGTGATGTGACATTGCAATACTATGGATTTTCTTCACCTGAAGGATCTCTTGCCCAGGTTTGTCTTCTTGCAGTATTGAATTTTTTTGATCTGGCTCTTTAAGTATCTCTTACCTTCCTTTTCCGTTTTCGCCCCTTGGGTATGTAATTGTAGCTTATTCAGTTTTGTTTCTCATTCATTGAACTTTGGCTGCAGAGTGTCTCCAATGAGCAGAAGGTGAATGCTTTGCAAGCTACTTTTGTACATACTCCAGCTGGAGAAAGTGTAGATTGGAAGCTTACTGCAACAATTTCTCCCTGTCATGTCACGGTGATTTTTCATAGTTTTTCATTTTATATAATCAACACTGATGTCCATCAGTTTGCTTTTGTCAGCTTTCCCATTTTTTGATTTTATGGAAATGTAGAAGGGATGTTTTAAAGTTCGAAATCAGTCTTCTAGTAACAGCTTTCGGTTAAAAAAATTAGTTGCTCCATACAGTATAATACCAATAGAAGGATGAAGTTTGGCCAAAGTAAATGCTAAAATATTAATTGCTAATGATTTTTTTGCCTCAAAGTTCTAGGTTGCTCATTTAATATTTTTTGGGGTGGATATTCATTATCCAAAATTCTCTTATTTTCTAGTTTTTCTTCTCAACACAGAACATATACCTTGTAACTATCCTATTTTATCCTTTCCTGCAATTTCATCCCCTGGCAACTGGATGATTTTTCTCTTTCCAGACAAGGAACATAAGTGGTTAGTGGATGGTGATTTAGCAAAAAAAAAAAAAAACCCTCTTTAGACGAGGAACATAGGTGGTTGGAAAAGAATAGGAGATAGTTTGATTACAGTTCTGAGTCTATAGACGCTGTGTGGGATAGGGTGAGATTTAGAATTGCCCTATGGGCTTCTACTCATAAACTGTTTAGAGGCTGCTTATTATCAGATTTAACTATCCAACTCTTGCCATATGATCTTTAGTTGTGCATGCTTGTATTCTTAGAGAGAGCCCTCATTCCTTGTACTTTTATTGCATTATGAATAAAATTTTCGTTTCTTAAAAAAAAAAAAACCTCTTTCTAGGATTGCAAATATTTTGGTGTGTACTAATAATGCAAGAAGTATCTCTACCATTGTATTTCTAAAGTTAAGGAAATCCATCTTTTTTTGTATAACTAAGTCTTTCCCCAACTCCCACTGCTTAATTTTTTTCTGGATGCTCTTGTGATATCTCTCTCTTTTTTGTGTGTATTACTGAATTATATAGGTGCTTATGGAAAGTTATGATCGCTTTTTACGTTTTTTGAAGAGGAGCAATGCTGTTAGTCCTACTTTTGCATTGGAAACAGCTACTGCTTTGCAGGTAATATACTTTTACAATTCATGTGATCTTGCTTCGAGAAGCCTAGCATTTAGTAGATTGTTTCTTCAATTACCGTGTTTTCTGTTTGACTCTAACCTTTTGATAAATTAATGTATTGAACAGCATAAAATTGAAGAAGTAACTCGGAGAGCGCAGGAGCAATTTCAAATGGTGTTAGAAGAGCAGAGCAGGTGAACTTTCATCGCCTCATCTTTAATTATTAACTGGAAGACTCAGTTGATACCTTTTTAACTTAGGGTTTGTTTCACTTTTATCACAAGTCATTCTCCAATATATTTTCCTTTGAAAACCATTCTCTCTTCCATCTAAATATTTCAAAAACACACACATTATTCACTCCAACAGACATTCCTATATAAAAAATATATCCCTTTTCCCCATTCATTATCCAGAATACCTCCCCCCAAAAGTATATCAGGGATGCCGACTGCTTTACCCCAAGATTTTTAGTCTGGACAAGTGCATTAAAATATCGTTTAAAAAAAATCTATTGTCTTTTCGTTTAAAGTCTACAGCATTCTCCTTCTAGAGTATATGTGTTTGTGTAACATATTGGTGATGACTACATATATATTTTGTTCAAATTCCAACTGCTTTGGCCCCGAGATTTATAATCTGGACAAGTGCATTAAAATTTATAAACTATCATGTATGATTCTTATCCTTACGCGATGGTATATCTTTCTCATTTATTCTCTCCTCAGTTCTCTGGATCTCCAGAGTGTTTTTCCTTAGTCACTTCTGCTGATTCTTAAGTGATGGGATAGGTTTCGGCTTCATTCCATGTGATTTTTGTCATTCTGAATTTACAATACATATAGAAAAATACTACACGGATTATATGCGTGTCATTTTCAAGGCTGTTATTGTAATGGATACTTTTAATCTTAAGATGCTACCTTAATGCTTTTTTTTTTATATATATTTATTTTATTTTATTATTTTGATATCACCAGATTTGCTCTTGACATTGATCTTGACGCTCCCAAAGTTAGTGTTCCTATAAAGTCTTGCAACTCCGATGAAATGGACAGCTATCTTCTAATAGATCTTGGTCATTTTACTCTACATACAAAGGTATGTAATTTCTGCCTGTTTGTGAATTTGCTTATGGCATGGTGGGTTTTTGCAAAAAGTTACTTTATTTTCATAACAGGAGGATGGTCAGCTCCATGATCGTGGACACAGTCTATTCTCTCGTTTTTATATATCTGGAAGGGATATTGCAGCCTTCTTTACAGATTGTGGTTCCAAGAGTCAGCCTTTCAGTTGGGGTTCCCAAACTCTTACTTCTGCCTGTTCAGAAGATGTTGACAGATTTTATTCTCTAATTGATAGGTCTGGAATGTCTGTAATTGTTGATCAGGTATATGGGTTCATCGAAGCTTTAGTGTTTTATATTGTAAAATATGATTTATTAATTAATACATACTCTTTGACCTCTAAGATCAAGGTACCTCATCCGAATTATCCATCGACACGCATATCTGTTCAGATCCCAAGTCTTGGCGTACATTTCTCACCAGACAGATATTTCAGAATCAATCAATTGCTGAATTTATTCAAGGGTTCAATGCCTGATGATGAGCAGAACAGAGTCGAACACCTCCAAACTGGTCTTGTCCCCTGGGGTCCACCGCATCTGGCAGCTGAGGCAAGAATTCTTGTTTGGAAGGTATGGTAATACTTGAAATAAGCCATACGAGTTCGTTGCTAATGGAGTTAATCAGTTTGTGACTTTATTCTTGTGCAGGGAATTGGTTATTCAGTTGCTGCTTGGCAACCCTGTTTTCTTGTGTTATCTGGATTGCATCTTTATGTATTGGAATCTGAAACTTCCCAAAGCTATCAACGGTGTTCAAGGTCTACCATTGATATCCGTGTGAATTTGCTAGTTTTTTTCTCCCATCGATGAAAAATTTGGTGAAAGTGGGGCAACTAAATATGGCCATGAATAAAATATCAGGGTAGAAGAATTTAGGATGTTGAAATTTATGGATATGATAAATAATGAATACATTGGAATGTGGGCGAGGTAAGCAAATAGATGAGAAAATGAAAGATGTGCTTAAGATGGGTTGGACTTGTGCATAGGGGACCTCTAGATGCCTCAATTCTGCATGTAGAAGATAGAGAATCTCTAACTCAAATTAAAAAAGGAAGACTATATTGTAAGCAACTATTAAAAAGACATGCTATACTTAAACATAAATGAGAACATGTGTTTCACTTGAACACGATAATCCATAGTTTGTGGGGATAAAGGTTTTGTTGTTGTAAAGTTTTTGGGTGAAATTATCTGCCATTTCTGAAGCTTAGTATTCTCTTTATCCCAAATATAGGCTTGCTTCTGAAGGTTTTTTTAAAACTGAAAATAACAAACATGTTTCAATATTCAATGTAATGATTTTGAATTGAATTTTTTTCATAATGACCTTTTGCCAAAAAACCTTAGGAGTTAAATGCAATTGATTAACTTAAGCCAACAAGGCAACAATGGATGGGTATCAGTGCCTTTTTCAATTGACCAAATATAAATTGTACTTTGAAGAAACATGAACATTTTGGGACCTCCGGAGTAATATTTTAGCCTCACTCCATGAATTGAGATTTAAACAATGCGTCTTTAAATGATCCGTGTTTGTCCTGTCCACTTTTTGGACTGCAGCATGGCTGGTAAACAAGTATATGAAGTTCCTTCGACAAGTGTGGGTGGTTCACCTTTCTGTATTGCTGTGAGCACTAGAGGCACGGACATTCAAAAGGTAGGTCATGTTTCCAGTGAGATTTTTATTAGGCTACTTCCTGACATTCTTGAGCAAGGATCATCTGTCATTTTACATTATTTTTACTGCATTAAAATTTATAAGTTTTTGGGGATTGTTCGGTGTGAAAGGATTTTAAGGAATTATTATATAATATGTATGCTTCCTTGCCCTTTATCTATTTCAATGAGATAAAAATTCTGATTTGATGTACCAGAACAGAGGATACTTAACTGATGGAAGATCAGAAGGAACTAGGAAGTAAATTCGTTATTATTCGTAAAAAAGTGGGCACCTTTCCTTGAATAATAAAAATTTGTGTTTTGTATAATGACAAAAAAGAGGGAGTACTTTTACATACATGTTGGGAAAAGTACCCTCATAATTAACATTGAAGATTAGGAGGAAAAGATTCTGATTGCTAAAGCACGTATTGTTCTTCAAGATGCACATATTGCTATTTTATATTATCTTAAACATTGATACTACTGCTTGTGGTCTATAATCTATGTTCTGTTCTTTGTTAATGAACATGTTAATGCCGCATATCTATTCTTGCCCTCTTCTCCTCAAACTTAACTATTTGTGGTTAGGTTCATCTGTTATGCTGTTAGTTTCTTAGAAACTTCCATTCAGTATTCTAACTAGGTTGTTATGTATAACAGTATCTTTGGCATATCTCATTGTATATGTCCATATCTGTGTATTGAAAATCAATGCCACCTGTATAATCTCTTCTTTCCTTATGCAAGCAAGGCTCTAGAGTCTTTTAGCACTTTGATAGTAGAGTTTCCAAACGAAGAGGAAAAGTGAACTTGGTTGAGAGGACTTGTGCAAAGTACATACCGAGCTTCTGTAAGATATGACATCATTTACTGTGTTTTGTTCAACTCTCTTCTCTATTAGAAGTACTGATTTTGTGTCTTTCTTTTTGTTATTGGATAAAGGCTCCTCCATCTGTTGATATACTTGATGACCTAAGAGATGATCAAGTCGAGTTTGCTGAATCTCATACTGGCAATGCAAGAGCAGCTGACCTTGTCGTCAGTGGAACAGTGACAGAAACAAAAATTTCATTATATGGAAAGGTCAGAATTCAAGGAATTGCTGATTGATTTTTTCTAGATGTAGACTTTCAATTTTTAACTTTTCCCTCAATTATGTCATGTGATTTGGTTTATATTTTTATTTTATTAATTATTCTTATTTTACTTTCTAAATAATTGAATCATATTTTTCTTTATATTCAGTTTGGAGATGAGGAGCTTGAGAGGGTACATGAGAAGCTCATCAATGGAAGTACTTGCCGGTGGAGGAAAGGTCTGCAAATAGTTTTGTTTGCCTGAAATTCCAGAGCCAACTCTTGCTGAAATTGGAACTTGAGTTTTATGTGTTGCTTATGCTGCATTTTGTGATTAAGTTACTAAAGTTGTGCTCCCTTTCATCTGAATGGTGTAAACTTAAAGCATGAGAAAAGGGAACTTTTATTTCTAAAAAAAACAACAACAATGTTGATACTGTACCCACTTAGTGGTCAATGGTAGGCCCCCAGACTTCCCAAGTGGTAGTACTCACATAGCTATCTTTGTAGAGTATGCTACTACAACTCACATTGCTGCCTCTCAAGAATTAGTCCTTACATTGTTTTGCCATTGATAATGACCAAGTTTATACATCTTTTCATTAGTAAAAGGGAGCTCTTAACCCTTAGTCCCTTGCTCTTTCTCTATATAAGTAATACTTTCTCTATCTTCTGCCTCTGATTTGTTACATCATAATTTGGGCAGCCTCATCAACAAGAGAGGCAATTTTTTTTATGGAAAATTATCGTCCCAGTTGTTTTATGGTCCCTTAGAGGAAGTTTTTTGTAGGATTAAATACAGAGGGACTCTTACTGATCAAAATAAAATGAGAAATTTAGAGGGGCTCTTGGGTGTCGAGTCAAGAGAATTTTAGGAGTCTACATGTATCGGATCTAGTTAGAGATAGGAGTTTCGAATTATAAGCATTTGTAACTTGTGTTAATTCTATCTATTTGTAATCTGTACAAGTGATCTCTCATCCCTTATATCTTCTTTTCATTGATAAAATTCTTGTTTCTTATTAAAAAAAAAAAATCTGTTTCCTGTCAATAAAAATATCTTTTCATCTTCTTTAGCTGTTGGCTAATGGGTTTCATAAGTGAATTTATAAGGCAATTATCAATATGCTCTTCAATCTAGTGATGTTGAGGTTCTCTACTGCAATGTTCTCATATGGATGTTTTTTTCTGTCCAGTATGGATCCTTGTATGTTATCCAGTTAGAATTTTGAGTTTCATTTTTTCTCTTTCTACTTTCCACTTTTCAACGCATCCTGTTGTCCCTGGGATTTGTTAATATTTCATTCTTAATATTTATTACAGGAAGTTGAGTGTTTAGTGGATGCTAGTTGATTAAGTACTCTCTTTATTTGATGTATCTGCCTCTGTTCAACTACCTTCATGGTAAAAAATGATTGTTTTTCTGGCCAGTGAATGTTGACATTTTAAAGGGGACTGCATAGCATATGAATTTGGCTTGACTTTAAGTTCATTTGCAAATTATAAATGTTCAAATTTGCTAACTTCTTGGAATATGCTCTTCTTCTGGGGACACTCTCATACGTGTCCTAACATTGTAATTTGTGTTTTTCTATAGGTGCACGTCTCGAGCTATACAAGTGATTTGACTGTAAAAATGAAGCTGAATTCTTTGAAAATTGTGGACGTCCTTCAGGGTTCTCTATATACACATTCACAGTATTTAGCCTGTTCAGTTATCATGGATCAGAATCCGAATAGCAACCCCATTTTAGAACCTCAAGAGAAAGATCTGCTCTCAGTAACAGCCGAAGAGGATGATATCTTCGGAGACGCACTGTCGGATTTCATGATTTTGCAGGACTCTGCTGAAACTGGCATCCATGAGAAGGATCTGGCCAAGGGATACATTGACCCTGATGATGTTTTTTATGAGGCAATGGGATCTGATGATTCTGATTTTGTGTCTTTCACATTCTCGACTAGAACTCCTGGTTCTCCTGATTACGATGGTATAGATACACAGGTAATCTTCTGAAGCAGATATGTGAGAACTTTTTTTATAATTTTGTAATTAAGTCCTCCTTATTTTTGTCTGAGTTACACGAACCTTTCAGATGAGTATACAAATGTCAAAGCTTGAGTTCTATTTCAACCGACCGACTCTTGTTGCTTTGATGAACTTTGGCTTTGATCTAAGCTCAAAAAACCTTAGGGTGAGTGGTACAGACGTTGAAAATCGTGCTGAGAGCCTTTGGGAAACAACAATAAGACAGAGGATCATGATCATGCATCATCAATAAAGGGATTATTGGGTTATGGGAAAAGGCGGGTTGTTTTTCTATTTGAACATGAATGTTGATAGCTTCACTATATTTCTTAATAAGGAGGATGGTTCTCAGCTTGCTATGTTTGTTCAAGAAAGTTTTCTTTTTGGATATCAAGGTACAAAAATGTACTTATCATTTTGACATTTATAGATATATTATTGCTTTTGGATGGGTTGTAGTTAGGCTTATTTGTTTGAGCTATCTTCCTTATCTGGTATTTAGTTTCTGCGACATCGTAACCATCATAAGCAATATTTTTTCTTTGATTAAGGTTCATCGAGTTCGAATACTATAGAGCACTTTAGGAAACTTAAGGTTGTGTGATCTATCTCTTGGGTCTGATCACTGTTGGGGATGGCTTTGTGATCTCTTGAAACCAGGAGGCTGAATCTTTATACAGGTACTTAAATATTTTGAAAAAACAATTTTAAACTTTTTTTGTTATTGGATTTCCAACTAATTTTGTTCTCCGCTTTCTACATTTGTCCGCTTTTCAGTTCACCTTCAAATCTTACAGTGTTGGAGATGACGATTATGAAGGATATGACTACAGTTTGAATGGCCGTCTCTCTGCTCATTATATTCCTTTACAGATTCGTTCAGGAGGTACTCTTTTTGGCCTTATTTTCTTCCTCTGTGTTGACACATAAACACATGTCTAATTTCATATCGTAGATACTGAAGCATTATACTTGTGTTTTTCTCTGAGAGCTCAGTTACCAAACTATAAAGCCAAATCTGCTAATTTCTTGATTACTGATTCATTGTATTTTTAGGGTCAAGTAACTTGCATTAAACTGTAATTGATGTAATTCTCTACATTTTTTACAACCCAGATAAATTTGCTTCTTCTCAGGCTTAATGGCAAAGAAATTTGGAGGCCTATCTAAAATGAATTGTCTGCCTAATAAATAGAAAATGGAACTTTTTTGACCGATATCACTCTACCACTGAGCACAGGCCTCAGAAGTTATGCTCCGAAATGTGCACCTTGTTTTGCAGGGTTTGATTGGTTCTGTTGGAATTTATGTGTACCAAATGCTTTCTTTCAGAATGATAACTACCAATTGGTTTGCCACCATAGCTTGTGTTGATATTTTTCGTGCTTCAGATAATATCTCTGCTGGAGCGGAATCATGCTTTAGAATATTGGTTTGCCATCAAAGTATTTATTCCGAATGTGCAGAGAATCCTAAATACACAGATAGTTCATTTAGTGTATGTTTGATTTGAGACTCACCCGCATGGACTTAGGACTTTGCGATCCGGTTTTCAAATCCCACTCCTATAAAATATATCTATACACCTATTTTCACAAATACAATCGCATCACTACTTTTCTTCCACATTCATTCTCTCTCCTACTTTTTTCTCACCCAATACAATATAATAATACAACATCAATCGCTATTAAGTATTGATTTGACATAAAGCAACAATCTCACCCTACCAAAATCTCAAAATAAACACATACTTTTACTATTCATCAAAATTTTCAAATCCATAAGGATTGACTATCCCTGCACCTAAATACCAAATTGAATATTCCCTTACTGACTCAAAGATTGAGACCTACATAGGCTATTTTACAAAAAGATGAAGGAATCTTCTACAATCTTGAAAGTTGATAATGTGACTTCAATTTTGTATCTTGCTAATGGAAAGCATATCCTCTGACCAGTTGTAATCTGGCCAGGCATTTAACCTGGAAGACACACTCCTGATGGTTCAGTTTAATTTCTAAGTTAGAATTCAAATTAACAAATTATGAAAGGTAGACTAGCTTCCCGCCTCATGATAGACTTTCCTCGTTCTTCACTAAACCAAAAGATGTCATTATGGTGGTAGATGCATTAGTTGATGTGTATTGGATGACAAGAACTTCCTTAATATCTTCCAACACCTTTCCGTATCAATTTTGATTTTCACTAAAGGAAAAGGGAAGAATATGAAAGAGAATCCAGTTTGTCTATTAGCCAAAAGTCTTTGTTTATTCCTAGATCATAACAGTCTTGTGAATGTGTATCTGCAGATAACTGCTTACTTCATGGAGCTTGCCACTCCCTCATACCGAAGAAAAAAGCAATAAAGCTTGTGGATTAAAGTTGGAGGAATAGAATGGCTGATTCAGAAATATGAGGTTGATGGAGCATCTGCTTTTAAATTGGATCTTTCATTGGATAATCCCATTATAGTCGTACCCCTTGAAACTCACGGAGCAAAGAGTTAGTTTTAAACTGTTCTCTTTTTTTTATGTGTTTGACTGTGGTTGCATTTCTATCCATAGAAGACAAATTAGATGATAGCTATTCATTGTGGTCTCTTTACTTTCAATTCCTAGCACGATGATTTGATTGCTTCTGATTTTCTAATTGGTTGAAGATCAATATGAGGTGGCCTTGGTCCTTCTCATAATATATTATTATTTTTATCAAGTTCTACTGGCACTTTGATCTAGTGTGGTTATTGGTAAGTACACAAATGTTGTATGTTTTAAGTTTGCTTCCCTGTATTACTCACGCATGGCTCCTTGACATTCTAATTACCCATAGATATCTTACAGTAGAGTGATCCAACTCTTTTTGCGAGCCACCTACAAGAGCTTGTCCTTTTTCTCTACTGGTGGATTTTGGTTTTAGATTAGCAGTTTTCTTCTTCAATCCTTTTTCTCTTCTTTGGTGCCTGTATTTTTTATGCTCTAATGGAAGTTTAGAATTTTCTGAAATTGATGCTTAAAAAGCAACCCATCCTTTGGGATGTGTGTGATTGGGAGTTAGTAAGTATATTAGGTTATTTTAGTATCTTGAGATCTCTCACCTTTTCTCTTTGGGATCTAATTTATGAAGGTTGAATTTGATTTTTTTATTTATTTTAAAATTCATCTTATATTTCTGATTTTTCTTTGCATGTAAATACATGGAATCTGATACTGTTGATACTGTTGTTGGAGATTAAAATTTCTCCTATAGTCTCATCTGTTGTAGTTTATGGTGTTGAAGGACTTCTTGGTTCCTCTGTATTTTGAACTTATAAATAAAATTTGGATTCCTATGAAATTGTTTATGCGCTGTCTGCTTGATAGCTACTGTGCGATGTTGGCCATTTATTTTAAATATTCTGATATTCAAATTGAAGCTGATCCTCTTCTGTTCTTTCCTTGTGCAAGTAAAGTGTCTGTTTGATAGTTACTTTAACTCCAGCATTCTTGTTTCTTGAATTGAAATGTTATTATTTGCTGTATCTGTTGTGCTTACAGTTTCATGCAACTGATCTTCAACCCATCTGGATCAATAAATGCTTTCAGTTAGCATGGATGTTTCGTGAAAAGATCTTCTGCTGTCCATCTTGATGTTCTTCATGTGGAGGTCGTCATTTTTATTCTTGGTATTAGGGTGGTTTAGTAATCAC